>JAZHYW010061808.1:0-27492 GCA_037355805.1 Ixodes ricinus
AAATTCCACTTTATCTCCTTTCCAACCGTAAGTCACCTTTAAGGTATGCAATCACTCATAGAGAATCCTGCCATGACCAAACAACAGACACAATCTCTAATTGTATCGGTCATTAATTTCTGTGTCTTGATTACAAAAAAAGCAGCCCCCATAACAACACCTGTACCGTACAGTACACGTCTCAAAGGGCGCTGTGTATGGAAGCCACAAAAAGTGCACATTATCACTTTTTCATCCCACAGATTACAACAACTCAGACTGGACGATTCCGGAAAAACTGCGGAGTCGAGCCCCCCAGAGATAACAGCATGAGGACCTCGACTGCCTCAACAGCGCAGCACTTGTTATCAGTTCGACAACTTTCAGAAAGATACCGGCGTTCATCAGTGGCGAAGTGCGGGCAACAAAAAGACACACAGAACACACCTCCGCAGCACAGATAGAGATCTCGCCAACCAGTGGACGGAAACCCTGATAAGAGGCTCGGGCCTCTGCACTGCAAAGCCGTGCGGTTGCGTCGATAGCGGAGGGCCGGCAAGATAAGCATTCAATGTCGACAAAAGGTCGAAGCGAGACAATCGAAGATTGGGAATCCGGACGTGCCAAGTTGCGCCAGGGGTGATAAGATCCCGATAATGCCGGGGACCGAGAGGAAAGTGACAGCTGGGCACCACGTGGAAACCGGTCCGGTCACACGTGGACTTTGGTGATCCGATGGTTGCGTGCTGTCAAGCAAACCGTTAACGGCTATCGAACTGGCATTTGCAGCCTGCAAACAGGATCGCCGATTAGCTGTGTGGCCCAAATGACTAAGGGTCGCACGCTGTTTTGAGGGCGAAATGCCTCTGCATGAGATGCGATGTGCTGGAGGTCACTTGTAGCACTTGAAGGGATACTACAATGCAATTTCGGCGCTTATTTCATGGTTAATTCGTGTTCGAAGGAGCAGTATCACATCAGACACACTAATCTCTAGTTGAAAAAGACACAAAAAGGAATGTTAAAATTAATTAAACGATTAGCAAAGAGCACCTGGTGGATGTCGCTAACGCCTTGTTTGTAATAACCGTCTAGGAATCTTGACGAGTAGTTACGGTAACTGTCTCGCCTCCAGCCACCACGAATGAAGAGGGGAAGGAGGAACTCCCCTCCTCGAAACTCTCTCTTGTGTGTCCAAGATGTCGCTATTGTCCCTCTACAAGATCATAGAAGATTAACCCGTCACTCGAAATTCGTACAAAAGCAGCTTTGGGGTTAGTTGCAGTGGTCCCAACATTGGTGTGCTTCAGCCGCTTCGGTGGCTAGAACGGCTAGGGCATTCTCTCGACATCAGCCTTGCCGTAGCTTTGCTCGTCCCGAGACAAGCTACGTCACGACTGCACCGGATGTCAAGTGCTCTCCGCTGGCCGCTCTCCGAGCAATTGCCAGAGTGGGCCGTTTGTAAAGAAGAATGCAGCCATCAGGCTCAAAATACAAATGTACAATTGTCATTCACGGATATTGTGGATCATATTCAGCCTATTTCTGAACAAGACGGGTACATTTCAAATTTTGTTCAAGTATCCCTCAAAGGCTGCTTCACACATGCAACTTAGCGCTGGAAGGAGCCAGTGCTGCACTTGTGTCTAGGCAAGGAAGGCCAGGGTCCCATGCATCGGAGCAGAGCATAAGCTAAGCAGTCTGCCTAAATGCACCTCCTGAGCGCCGTGGAGCATCTGGGAATCGGTCTTCAGAGGGGCATTTGCCTCGCATGAAGCAACGCATCACAGCAACCGAAACCGCCTCTGAATCACCACCGGTGTAGCCAAAGCCGTAATGCGCGGCAGGCATCGTTGTGCGGTTAGCTGCACCGTGTTGGGTTTGAAAACAAGCAAATGAGGGAGGAAAACATGTAAACAAGCTTTTTCTTCTTTTCTACTAAACATTATTTGTGGTAGATGAAAGAAAAAGAGAAGTATTGATCAGCAGAGAGATGCAAAGCACTCTGAGATAACAAGTTTCTGACAGATGGGGGCCCTTCTGTTATTCCGACGGCTAGCCCCTTGGCGTTACAAGTTAACAAATTCGCTGTCGACGTGAGAAAATGACGCCTAGACTTCGTAATCTGCACGTGTTTATAAAGCCTGATCCTAACATCCCGAGGTTCAGTTTGTCTTTCAACGCTTACCGCTACTATAGTTTACGAGGACAAATAGCTGAATGAAAACTGTATGACTGGCTAAATAGGAAGCTAAGGTTCATTGCGTACGGCATGTCAATGTATCCACCTTTGGGGCTTATTGTTTTGACTTTATAAATGCAAACGGCAATGGCTGCCGGCGCATAGGGCAAGCCATTGATCACGATTGCATCATGCATGAGGTAGTCATTCTACCATTGAACAATCAGTCATGCATGGCAGCAAGATTTACTACGGTTTATGCATTCTGGATCAAGCTGTAGTTTTAAGTAACTTATGAACTAGTTCAGAAAGCCTTAGTGTATAGAAATATATGGAACAAATAGTAAAAATCCCGACCGCTACATGTCATGCCTTTGAGGCAACGTACTTCGTTGTCGTTCTCATTCATACTGGCTAGCTTACCATGATGTCGTCTTCAGTGGGAACGAGGGTCCAATCGCCAGGCAGGTCGGGATCGCTCTGGCCAGATTTGTCCATTGCTGGTCGGCTTGGGTATCAGGCCATCAATCTTCGAATAGAGCAGACAGCTTAGCCTGGAAATCAAGCGGGAGAAGTGGTCACCTTTTTGCTTATTCATTGTCATCCTTATGATGACTGAGAGCATTTAGAACAGCAGACAGCAGCGTGTGAAGGTAGATAGTCTGTGATCGAGTCAGGACAGCCGAAAGACCACACTGCCATTCCAAGGCTGATGGTGAAATGGCACTTTAGAGTACTTCAATGCACGGAGAAGTGCTTTACGATTCAAATAAAACTAAAAACTAAAAAAAAGATCGCGCGAGTGTTTGTTTTAAAATTATCTTTGCCAGGTCTCATTCGATAGTACAGCACACAACAATTGTTGTCACTATGAAGTACGACCAGAGAACTCCATCTTGATATGCCATGTCATAAAACACACGTACGAAAAACGACGAAGTAAATGATGTCAACAACGCACGTACGAAAAACAGAGAAGTAAATGACGCCAAAAGCCAGCAAACAGATTGAAGACAAGACACAAACAGCAAACCATAGCAAACGCGCACATAAACAACCCTCCGCGCGGACGCGACGCAACTTCATCGAAGACGACCGCTCTCAAGATATAGTGGGATGGATAACCGTACGGAAAGACAGCAAGCAAGCTTCGTCGGGCGATCCTGTGTGAGCACGCACCGAGGGGCAGCGATCGACAAGCGCAGGGGGCAAGGGCGCCAAGAGACACGTATCCTTTCCGCATTCGCCCTCGATACGAGAGTCGAAACAACCTCAATTTCCAGTTTGCTCCAGTTGGGAGATCGAAGCCGCGGAAATGAGGGACCGCCGTCCTCGCGTAACGGGTCCTCAGTGTTACGTTGTCCTCGACGAACGATTCTGAGACTGTCCGCGCAGTAGCGATGTATTGCGCACGACAAGGGAAACCGCAGCTGCAGCTGGCCGCCGCCGACTGACAACAACAACAAACATACGAACCGCCGCTTCGCTTGTACGCACCCTCCCCGAACCCATCTGTGGAGTTCGGGTTTCTTGTGGTTTTGCCCCGCTACTCAAAATCCAACTTAAGGTCTACAAATGCGACGAAGACGCGCCGATCATTACAGGGTGTACATCACGCATGACCGATCTCTTACCTGTGTCAATCAAGATGTCTTCAGGCGGTGAAGGCTGCGTCAGTGGGTACGAGCGATTGCTACGTAAGCTTGCGGTTAACTGGTCTTGCGGGTGTAGTGTAGGGTTGCGTCATAGCAGGCCTGCTCGGTTTTGCTTTCAAAAAAGCGTCGGAAGGATCAACAGCCAGCGATGTTATGCTTCGCAGATTGAGCGCAGAGCCGCCCGTACTGAATGAACCCCTCTCCCGAGTGTAAACAAAAACAGCGAAAACAAAGGTCACACATGGACCAGCGATCAGTCGAGACTCGAGCGAGATGCTGGATCTGCTGGGTAGATAAGCGATTCTGTCAGATTCTGTCCAGTCTATGGAGTTTTTACGGTTTTTACGTTAGCTGAATTAGGGAGGAGGTTCCGGCATCTAGTGAGTAATAATAGCTCCACAGGTTCGCATTTGCGATATTTATTCTTCTCCGCACAACGCCTCCGCACGACCGACCGCTTGGTGATATCAATTGATGTTATGCGGCGATATTTCTGAAGCCAAAACAAATAATTTACGCAACAGTTTCTAATTAGTTTTTACGAATTAGATAATTTCGCCCAAATATTATTTCATACCTCCTCTGCTAGGGGGCGTCAACTCGTTTTCAACGGCTTCAACAATGGCGGACTCCAGACGAGCTTTGTCCTTTTTTTCCCGGGTCCCTACCTTTGGTGGGAAAAAAAAATTGAACCAGAGCCTCGCGGCCACCGCTCCAAGAGAGCAAAAGCCAGCAATGCCTCTTTAAACGATGTAGGTATTCAAAGAAAAAAATATATATATATAGACAATGGACGAACTGTAGCAACGTTCTTGATATGCTTGCGTGAATTTTCTGAAGGGTCTTTCGTGTCGTGCTTTCATTTTTATTCACCTTGACGCGAGCCGTGGAGCGACATTGTCGCGTGCAAGCGAGAACCCTGCACAGGCAGGAGTCAACGGAAGCCTGTTTCCACTCAAAACTGCGACACGCGAAAGCTGATTGTCCGCCGAGTACGATGGTGATGAGAACGGGCCAAACAGGTCGCAGGACGACCCGATGACCTGCTGCCTCACGACGCCGTGGAATTTAAACGTGACGGCAACTCGTGCGCTCAAATGAATCGCAAAGCACAGAGTCTCGAGATGACAATGGCGGGCAATGGCGGGTTCACCCTGGGTTTTCTTCATGATTGTCTTTTAGAAATGGGTGTGGGGGGGTCAGCTAAGGTTTGTCTGTGTTTGGTCAACTCGGGATGGGAGGAGGTGTATATTGTGTTAACCGAGGAAAGACGAACCCGAAAGAGAAGCTGGAAGTTTATAACTGATGTGTGTCTCTCCCTCTTTGTTGTTGCAGAACCGTGGAGGGACTTTTCAGACAGATAGCTGATCAGGAAAGACTCGGTTCCCGGGAAATGGTGAGGAAGAATTGTGCATTGATGACCTGAAGGAAGCATTGCACAAGAGCCTCTGCAACCCACGGACCAACGGACAAGTAGGAAGAGTAAATGGGACACTAGTGCCTGTAGATAGATAGATATTCATTTGTATGTTTAAAGGGGCCCTGCAATGGCTTTTTTACTAATTTTTAATTTGCACCAAACCTGAGCGCACTGAACGTAGTAACTTAATGACACTTTTCTTTTCTCGAATTTCGATTTATTTTAGAAGTTATAGGCAAATTAAAATTACAAAAACAAGCAAAAATAACCTCCTTCCTGACGTCCTTGGTTGCTTGAGTGGCCGTGAACTAGACGAGGGATGGTGAGCTGAGCGAGCGCTCACGGCTGCCGTACTCCGTGTCGACGGCGCGAGAGGGCGCCACTAAAGCGTGTTCTGGATAGGCTGTATGTAGCGGGCAGCTAGAGCGGCTCTCATTGCATTTGCTGCGCGATCAAACACAAATTCGGCATGACACTTCATTGGCCACAAACGACAGCAAACACGGGGTAAAGATCAGTTCAGAATGGGAGCCACTTCGCGCTGCCATACCGCGAAACGGCCAAACCGCAAGACAAAGCTGCTCACCGAAGGCCTTGGGAACGCTCAGAGCCGGCCGGGTCCTTCGGTCCCTACGGCCGCAGCTCCGCCGCGTACATCCGGGACCTTTCCGTGTCGGCGCCTGATCCCACTACTCCTTTCTAGTAGGCGCCGCCTTTTCCACCGATTGGTGGCGGATATGTCGACGGATCATTTCTTGTTTCCATACTTTATAAACTGCATTTGTTTCTTTTCTGATCTCAAATACTGAACAAAAACTACTTTTATAAATAATTGAAACGGTTCGCGCCACTTATATTTTCTATTTCGACTAAAAAGAAGCTTTTAGCTGCTCTGACCAGTAGTAAGCCCAGGACCTAAGACGTCACATTACGCGCGCTTTCGGTACCGCGGGTCGCCCCCGTCGGCGGAGGAGGTTTCCGCGTCGTCCGGTTAAAATATGACGCACTGATATTTAGTGACTCTCTCCGTGCCCGCTGGCTTGCCCGAACCCCAAGAGACGTGGAAACCGCAAAAAAGGTAGACGCTTAATTATGATTGCAGGGCCCCTTTAAGTGCAGGGCCCATGGCGGGCGTTGCCACCCATACAGATATGCCTGTGTGGCCGGCTTGATAAACACGGAATGTTGATGATGATGGGAGGGTGAAAGGTGAGGTGGGTGAAGTTTGGATGAGGCATGTGACACGATCTTGGGTGTTAGTTTAGAGGTTTTTGCCGCTGCCTTGCAGAGCCGTTTCACCTCGTCTCTGTTTGTGAGAGGTAGGCTGGTGATGGCGTCGGGCAGGCACCTCCAAAGTCTCGCATCCTGGAGGAGATGTGAGTTGTCGTGCCATTGGGTCTGCACGAAGAGAGGGCCGATACGTTTCTGTTGCGCGGGGTACAGAGCGAAGTACAGTCGTCTTGTGGGACCCCAGAGCCAGTCACTTGAGCCAGGAACCGTAGGGTGGCTACATCACGCCGGTGGAACGGTGTGCTCCACTTGGCTGCTCTCAAGGGCTGGGTTGTCAGGACGTCTCGCGGGAAAAGGCGAGGACTTGAGAGGTTCGGCAATAGACACTGTAAGCTGCTTGCCGCTGGATGGTCTCCAGTGTCGCCTGGGCCGAGGCTCCCTCTGGCAACCAGACAGGCGAGCGATGCTCTAATAGGGGCAGGACCGGCACAATGTACAGCTGCAAGAGTGCAGCAGGCTCCAGACCCTTGCTAATAGTTTGCACAAATCCCGGCATCTGTCGTGCACGTGAGGCGACGATGTGTACACGTACAGTGAAGCCGAGTTTACTGTCGAGGTTGGCACCCAGCAGGGTTATTCTCTCCTTTCGTTCAACTGGATTTACATTAATAGTTAGTATTACCGGTTGATTGAGTGCTTTTTTTTTTTTTTTTTTGTGGTGAAGTGAATTGTAGCAGATTTGGATGTACTCAGTGGTAATTTGCTTCTGATGGTCCAGTTCAGATCTGATCAAGGTCTTGTATCAGTTGGTTATAGTCTTTCTGAGATTGAATTGATGAAGGAGGGTGAGGTCATCCGCATACATGGTGGCAGTGGAGTCTATAATCTGGGCGATGATGTTGATAAAAATTGAGAAGAGGATGGGACAAAGTACTGTTCCTTGGGGGATTCCGGATGGAACAGTTCGAAGTTGCCTAATTGCCACATCTGTGCAAGGTCAATTTTATAAAGGTTGGGGTGCAAGAAAAAAAAAGAAAAAAAGGAGCTTCAGTATAGACGTTTGTTTGTTTTTGTTGGCCAATTGGATGACAGTCATAATTTGTTTATTGAAGTTGGTTATTATGATCGTTTGTGTTGAGTAGTATGTAATCAGTGATTACTGCATGTATTTTGTTTTCTATTCAAAGTTTTCCTTGTCTCGAAAGCTGTTAGCCTCTTTCAATCTGTACTTTGTTAATGATTTGATTCGATGAATTCGCTTTTTATGTGTAAGGTTGGTTTTGTGGTTATGTGCTACGTTAAAGGGAAGCTGAAGAGCTTTTCGAAAAAAATGAGTTAATGATTGATTCTGACGTGTTTGTGCCTGCTGAGTCCAAATATCACAACCGTCTAAACCAAAATAGTCACTGAACGCGAAAAAAAAAGCAAGGAAAACAGAAACGATCGTTGCAGCGGCACGCCATTGGCTAGTCACGCGTGACGAGCCACTACGTCATAGAAGGTTCTCGCTTGCTCTGTCGCTTGCGGAAGTAGTCGGACGACGAGGCTTCTGCTCTTGTAGATCGGGTTCGGCCTCTGATTTTATCAAATCGTGGATCCGATTCCTTTCGGTGGATCCGAAAGGGGAATGTGTCCAGAGGACCTTCTACGTGACAAAGTATGTGTTCCAGCCGTTGGCATAGCAGAAAAATGACCCTCCGCAGCAATACGGGCAGACACGAGGAACCGCTTGCACCGACGCGACATGACTGGCTTCATGCTTTCTGGAACATACTGGCTGCTACTTATTGTGACGTAAAACATACGCAATAAACAGAGTGCTATTGACGAGACGCGCCAGGCCGGATTAGCGTGACCCTCCCCAAAACAGCCGTCAGAGGAAATGAATTTGCACTACATTGGCCTTCATGCTTGGCATCTGCTGGACATGTGAGCATGCAGGCTGCAGTGTTCACCAAGGATGAAGTGGTTTGAAGAGATAGTAGAATAGGCTTGGAGCGACTCCAGAGCTTCCCTTGAGATGAGAGGGGTGATGAGACAGGGTCGCCGTCCTGCCACCGCCATGTCCTTGCATACTACGCAAATAGCTGTGCAGAAGGTCCATCCATGTGATAGCGGTACCTTCTGCTTCGTTTTATTTGTTTGCCACCAATTATTACGAATTCACAGCTTTAGAAAAAGCGGAGGTGTGTGCTCGGCAGCCCTCAGAATGATGTTGAATCATGAAAGCTTCCTGGGTCTCTACATTTACACACACCTCCCAAGCGTTGTTGACTGCGTTAGACCACCACCAAGCTTTATCATCGTCCGATCACATTTCTACGGCACAAAGAACCATTGCATGACGCACAAACTTTATACAGAACTCACTGCGTAACTTTGTAAAATAAAAACTCAATTTGCAACAGAATGTCACATGCTTTATATCTCCGAAAAGTGCTCCTGAAGAGAATATGTATGTACCAAAATGGAAAATTTACGAAAATTTATTCTTACATTTAAAAGATAAGTGACGTCAAAAATATCAGCAACTGTAAAAGAAAATAAGTAAAGGTCCATGCTAAAACAAGTTGCACCGTGAAAGTCTCAAGTGACTGGGTAGCGGAGTAGATTAAAAAAAAATAATAAAACAACTTTGGGTAACGGAGTTTGTCCGGGAATTATGGTCACTTCAGCGATATAAAAAGAAACCAACACTATGACACTAATATAAGGCGGTTAACACAAAAAATCCAGTGGAAGCCAGCTATTTGGCTATGTGATCGCAGCTTTTCCAGTACACTGCACGCATCTGATAACGTAATAGCTTTTTTCTAGAACTGTCAACATATAATTCCTACCTAGTGTTGTCTCCACTTTGCGTGTGCCTTTTAATGCGCTGAATAGCCTTCTTACCTTCGAAGATGGCCGGCAAGCGTCGGGTTCAGGCGAGCCTTCTTCAGACCCAAACCCATACGTACATTGTTTCCATATGCACCGTCCGGAACACGTTCCGAACAGAAAACAGGGTACTAGCTCGAACTCGTCTGTTTGCATAGCCGGGAACCCATCTCTTTGAAATCTCGGTGTGGGGGGAGAGGGTGGTAAGCGGGAAGAACAACTGCGACGAGCGCTGTTCGTGCAAGCCGACGGCTACACATGAGTACGGCATGGTGCAACAGCGCAAGTCAGTTGCTTTGGGCCAAGAGTGTTCAGCAAACCCGTGAACAAACGAGAGAACAATCAATGCGTCAAGTGATTGAGTCAATAGCACGGCCGTTCAACTGAATGAAACAAGCGCTATGCGGCGGTAGAAAGACGACGGCTCGAAAGGTCAGTAAAGCAGCCTACGAGGGAAGCGCGGCCAGCCGAGGCGGGGTCCCCCAGCCGGACCTTTTGTGACGTCGGCTGACGGGCTTCCTCCTCTCTCCCTTTCTCTCTGCTTCGGAGGGGCGTGGCTTCAGCGCTACTTTGAAGGCACTTTTCCGGTTAATCTGCGCATAAAATGACGAAACCAATTTGATATTCATGATGGCTGAGGTCTAATTTACCAAGCTCGGGTGTTTTTTCTCATATTTAAAACCGCTTCTGCTTCCCTTTAAATTGTTAAGACTTTCTGTGTACCATTTATTTTTTTATGTCGAGTAATGTAGAAGTATGGTGGAGCCTCGTTATGTAAAATCTGTTTGTTTTGCTCCCCTTTTCATGACTCGAAGAATCCAAGTGAAATTATTATTTGTTGAGCATCTCTTTTGGGATTGGTCACCGGTGACAAAATATGCAGTCAGTGGCCAGTTTTGGTGTTTGCTTGGAAAAAAATTTTGTGCTTCCTATGTTTTCAATACTACTAAACTGAAAGAGTGTAAATATCATCAGAAAATTTTCCAAGAAGGAACCGAATGCCAGAGAAGCAGTGAGTGACGTCCGCAATTTGAATAAATGGCAGACTCCTGCAACAGTATTGGCTACTTGAACTGGATGAGTTATCTGAATACTGGTTTGTATTTGTTTACTTTTTTGCCATTTTTATACTACTGTCCATTATTCTCGCGAGTACTAGTTTTGAATTAGATGGTCATTTTCTCATTTTTTTGCTATCTCCTACACACTCGATGTCATTGTACCGTGCTACTGGGCAATTCTACTTGTTTAGGAGAAAAGCGGATTGGGCGTGGCGAAATGTACATACAGGACATCAATACAATCTCTGCATGAGAGTTTTCCTTATAATATTTAAGCATGGTCCAATAGATTCATGTGGATGAGTTTTTCTTTTCAAGAGAATCACCTAGCCACAAAAAAAAAACGAACTGCTCTGTTCCGTTTCATTTTGCAATGCAACGCAGAGGATCAATCGAGCCATTGAAGCCAATGCAATACTCAGTGAATATCGTTTAATGTTTGGTTTGGACTGCGGTGATGCACGCACGGTCTTGAAATATGTTTGCAGTACCGGATTGGCTAGTGGCTCATACAGTGGGGGTGTGGGACAGGCTAAGAGTGCAAGACAAGCTGCTCTCTCTTCACTACAGCAGAGTGAACACTGGAGATGCTACGTTGGCTCTGGTTAAGTGGAAAGGGGAGAGCTTTGTGGGAGAAGCTTGTCCTGCACTCTTGACCCGTCACTAATTGTAGGATTTTCCGCAGACCACCGTAATATGAAACGCAGCATAGTTGAAGTTACAAACATGCAATGCCGGCAAAGCGCGTGTGCCGTTTGAACATTGCTCTCGTCCGTACGCAGAAGACCAAGGCGCCGGAGACCTTCCCCTGTGGAGACTGTGTCGCCATCCTCTCCTCTCCGGTGTTCCCGGAGAAGCGCCGGACCCGGGTGCACCCTACGAGAACTGCCACGAGTGCAGCTACCGCTTGTTCTTCAGCAAAAGCAGAACCAAAGACGGGGAGCGACCCTTTGCCTGCCGCATGTGCGGCAAGGCGTTCGCGCAGCAGGTTCGGCCGATTTTGCGCCGCAGAGTGCACACGGGGGAGCGACGAAGCGCTGGATATCCTTACTTACCCGAATACCACCGTCGTTTGATCGTGCCGCGGGCACTCCTATTAGATGCCGGTGATGCGTCGCCATTTTTGGCTCAAGTGCGTCCCATCGTGCACCATCTTGGCGGCACTTGTTTATAAAATCCATCCAGCGCTTTAGGGGCGACCGCACGAGTGCGCTATCTGTTTCGCATACTCGACGCCAGAAAATTGTGCACGTACTGACTGAACGTCGTCATCGTAAGCTCGGGACATTATTTCAAGTTCACACGTCGGAGATCGGGTACCTTTTTTGAAAATAACGGCACCCTCCGCCTTGGATAGCATGTGTGTGCAGTGCAAAGTCAGCCACCAGCGTGGCACAAGGCCCCATCCTTCCCCAATCGCCTGCAAGCTATGTTGTGAGTCGCTGGTTTTGTTGGTGAAGCAAAGAGGAATTTGAAAGAAGAGCTGCAAGTGTATAACTGCTGTCTCTCTTCCTTGTTGCAGAACCAATACGGACCCCATTCAGACGGACGGCTGATCAGGGGGCTCTAAGTTGGACACTCGGCGAGGTAGTCGGCGTGATCACTGCCTGCCGCAATCAGCCAGCACCGTGCTTGGCCTTGGCACTGACCAATCACAGTGTGGGGCCGGCCAATCACGGTGGTCGGCAATCTCGCAGGCTTTCTTGCCGAGCATCCAACGTAGCCACCGGGAAAGACTCTGCTCCCAAGAAACGATAATGAAGAGCCGTAGTTCGATGACCAGAAGGAAACACTCGTGCAAGAGCACCTGCAACCCAAAGAGCGACGGACAAGTGGGAAGAGTAAACGGGACAATGGTTCCCGTAATTGCCGGATCTGCAAGATGAATTGCATGTGGATTGGCATTCAAGAAAAAGAAAAAAGGAGGCCCAACATAATTTTAAAACCTCTTTTTGTCTTTGTTAGCCAAGTGAATGATAGTCATTGTTTGTTTAATTATGTTGGTTATTATGAACAATTGCGTTGAGCAGTATACAGTCTAAGCTCATTACTACGGACCTGGTTACAACAGACGTTTGGATATAATGATTTGTGAACTTTAGTTAACTTTCCTCTCCATATCATTGACTCAACTTCATATCTGCATACAACATATTCCTCTTACAACAGACCGAAACCTTTGGTCAAAATCAAGGTCTGTTGTAACGAGCTTAGACTGTACTTAAGCAATTGTTTCTGCATGTATCTTTGTTTCGTATTCGAAGCTTTTCTTGTCTCGTAAGCTGCCAGTCTCACTAAATCTTTGCTTTGTTAATGGTGTGATTGAGTGAAATAGCTTTTTATGTATAATTGTGGTTGTGTGGCTATGTGATAACATGCTATATTGATTGATTGGGTTTTTCGTGCTTGTTTGTGCTGTATGTTTTTTTTTTTACTATTGGACAATCTGTAAGCGTGATGGGTCCTCATCAGGTAAAATCTGTTCACGTTTGGCTCCCCCACTTGTGACCCGGAGAACCAAAATGAAATTATTATTGGCTGAACACACTGAACATTTTTGGGGTTGGTGGGTGGTGACAAAATGTGCAGTCAATGACCAGTTGTGGTTACTGTCTGCTTGGAAATATTCTGGACTGCCTCGGTTATTAATGTTACTAAACTGAAAGAGTCTGTGAATGTTGGTGCACAACTTCCCATCCAATTTTTAATTAATGGTAGGCTCCCGCAATAGCGTCTCCTCCTTAAGCTGGACGAATTGTTATCCGAATACATTTTTTTATTTTTTATTTATTTGTCATTTCTATAATATACTATGTTTGTTATTCTCAAAATATTAGTTTCGGCTTAGATGTGAGTTTCCTAATTTTTATGCCGTGTCCCACGGGTGGCTTGCACGCCATGTCGCTGCTCCGTGCTGGTGGTCATTTGTGCTTGTTTAGGAGAGAAATACAGTCAAACCTCATTATGTTGAACACGGATATATAGAATTATTGCTTATATCGAATCGTTGTCGAATTGTCATAAGAATTACATGCATTTTAAATTTTTTATAGCAAACTCGGTCGGTTAAAAAATTAATATATCGAACTTTGCAGCGCCGGAAAGCGTGCACTCCGGAGACAGGCAACAGGCTTTCCCGCAGCACATCGGAGGATACGGCGGGCTTTCCCGCAACACATCGGAGGATAACGGTGGTGCAGCAGGCGTTTGCGACTTTTACAAGCGCATGCCTGCGTAAAGCTTTATGCCTATGGTGCCGGGAGCGCCATCCAGACTCGGCGGCATGCGAGTCGCTCAGTCAGCTCAATCGTATCGCCAGCATGCTTCGCCAGTATCGCTGTTTTCATGCGCTGTGCGTAGGGTCCCGCAGTTTCATTCCTCCGGGTTCATTCCTCCGACGTTGCGTCAACCGCATATGGCGTACTGATGGCAACAAACGTAAAGAAACGTACGCCGCTGACGTTTGCGACGAAACTTGAAATCATCCGCCGCGTTGAAAAAGGAGAAAAGAAGTCCAGCGTTGCCGAAGCGTACAACATACCGCGAAGAAATTTGAGCATGCTGCTGAAGACGAAAAGTGACATCAAATCGAAGGCTGAACGAAGCATGCACTTCGGCGTACGCCGTGTTCGGACACCGGTCTTTGAAAACGTGGAAAGATCACTTCACAAGTGGTTTATGGATGCAAGGGCTCGGAACATTCTGGTGTCGGGGCCGATGCTTCAACAGAAAGCAACGGACTTCACGTTCATCCACCAAGCACAAAACTTCGCCGGCTTGTGGCAGAGCTGTGGCTGCTTTGACGCTTTTACGCTGCTGCTGCAGCGCAATCGACGGTAGTGGTATGGCGCTGGTGGACTGCTTGGAGACCGTGGAGCGGGCCATAATAAGGCATGCGGTCAACTCCAAGAAGCAATCTACGCTGCGGCAGTTCTTTTCGCCGAAATAAATAGTTCATCTTAACGCTTCACGGGAGTAGTCACTTTTGCCGCTAGCTTTTTAGTGATTAAATCGCGCTGCACTTTGACGCGTTTTTGGTGTGATTTTGTATATAGAGTTTTGGTTATATAGAATTATTTCACGGCCCTCGCACTGTTCGATATAACGAGGTTCGACTGTAGACTGTTGTGCAAAATGTATGCCGTAGAAGTTATGCACCTGACAACAATGCCAGCACCGTGGCAGCCGGTGCAACATTGATGCAAGCCACGTATGGGAGTTTTCATCGTAATTGTGTTTTTGCATAACCCAATAAATTCACGTCAAAGTTCTTTTCTTTTTTGAGAAATTTGTTGTAGGTTCATAAAATGTAACTACTACGCTCTTTTCCACCTCCCCATGGAGGTGGCGTTAGGAGCCATCGAAGCCCATCTAATACACTGCACGTTTTATTTGAGGCTGCGGCAGTGTGCATAGTCTCGTCGTACGTTCACGGTGCCGGATTGTCTGGGGTGGCTCCTAAGTCGGTTGACCAGTTACGAGTGTGGGACAAGCTTCTCTCGCAAAGTCTTTGAATGCTGGAGAGGAGTTGAGTTCGTCCTCCTCCTTCCAGCATTCACTGTGTTGAAGTGGAAAGAGTAAAGGTCTTTCTGGGAGAAGCTTGTTCCGAACTCTTACCCCGTCAACGACTCAAGGAACCTCCGTGGACCACCGTCGGACGAAACAGTGTATAGCTGGGGCCAGCTAGGCGTGCGAGCCGTCTTAACATTGCCCTCGTCCGTACGCAGAAGACCCGAGAGGGACGTTGCTGGTGGTGCCGTCACTGGAGACCTTCCCCTGCGAGCACTGCCCGTCCTTCTTCTCCTCTGCGGCCTTCCTGGAGAAGCACAGAACTCTGGCGCACCAGACGGTGAGCCGCCGGGAGTGCAGGTACTGCTCTTACACCAGCGAAAGCACAACCAAGGTGATCCAGCACGAGAGAACCCACACGGGGGAGCGGCCCTTCGTCTGTAGCGTGTGCGACAAGGCGTTTACGCAGCAGTCCAACCTGAATCGGCACGTCCGCATCCACATCAAGGAGAAGCCGTACTCGTGCCGCCTGTGCGGGTACAGGTCCAACGACTCGGGTCGCGTGAAGGACCACGTGACGGCAGTGCACCTGAAGGATCACCCCCACACGTGCAAGCACTCCGGAGAGACCGTGTGACCAAGAAGCACTGCTCCTGGCGTGTGGGGACAGCGAGTGGGGTGGATGTCGGGGGACGGTCGCACTCTAGTGTGTTGAATGTTAAAGGGGTGAGGGCACGGAAATTTAAACGGTTTGATGTTCCTCGAAGTGGAGTGCGAAACTTGGGTACGTACACCAAGGTTCGCGATTGTTAGGGCTCTTGAATTGCTATAATCAGTTACTAATGTTGGTCATTTTCAACTGGTGACTGTGTCAACACTGTCAGTCAGACCATGGTGGAAGATGGACGCATGACTGTCCCAATGATCTTCCACTGCACTGTCAACCTGAGGGTGGACGGAGTAAAGTAACGACAGAGGTTGACCTCGAAGGGAAGAGTGTAGGGAAAGATTGTGCAGATAAATGTGCACGTTGTGGCCTTACCTAGACCGTTGGTTTGTCTTTAGTGTTTCTGCATCCATGCCTGCCTGCATTTGTAAGTAGGCGTTGCCTAGCGTCGAGTTGTGGTCGTGCTGCCGATTCGTGCGTACGTCCACACATTCCAGCACCAAGCATGTTTTTGAGGATAATAAACATGTTCATTTCCACTCCAGAGTTTGTGAGGGGGCAGGAGAAAGAGCAGCCGGACGCGGTTCACATCCTCCCCATAGACGCCATGGCACGCATTATGCTATGCCACAGCACAAACACGATTGATGGAAGTCTCTAAATCGCGCGTATCGGGGAAAAAAAGAAAGATGTTGCCTATGTTTAAATTGATTGACTGATGAAAATGGGAAATGAATGCTGTTCCAGGATGCTGCAAAGTGGTCGTAGACGAGCGCCGAAAAACGAGACGGGGGCAAGAAGTTGAAGTAAAGACTGGCACCTCTGTTCACGTCGAGCTTCTTGTCGCAGTCTCTTTTTTCGGCGCTTGTCTACCATCATGAACCAACTGGCCCAACTTGCCACATTAATGGTGCAAGGTGCTTGGGGTGATCTTTTTTTTTCTTCTTTCTATTAACAGATGGAAAGTTGGAAGCAAAGTAATTCTAACAGGGAGGGACTTAGCTGGTGTTTTGCCGGATGGTTTGATCCCAACCTCCCACACCAGAGGGGCAGGCCGATGGTGGTCGGGTCCATGCTGGCTATCCTCTCTGATGTTGGTCTTGGCACCTTCTTTGTTGAATTAAGTGAAAGAAGACTTTTCCACAGAAAAATTGCGCATTGACTTTTACTTAATTTAACCAATGCCGGTTTAGTTATCATAGGGCGGCACAAAGTGGCCCTTACTCGGCGCCCACCAGTCGAGGCTTCGAGTGGCTCCTGCAATAGTGTCGGCTCCTTAAACTGGACGAATTATTCTCCCAATACTGGTCTTAGAGCGCAGCTCTTAGCCCCTCGTTTCCGGGTTGAGCGGCGCGGCGTTGGAGTAACTGCGCATTGCATTAGGGGAGGTTTCTCATAATGGTGTCGCACGTGATGTCACGAGGGTAAAACTTTCCTGCTAAATTTGGCGGGAAATTTTGACTCTGCATGTAGCGGGAAATTTTTCCGGCAAATTTAGCGGGAAAATTTTTCCGCTAAATTTACCAGAAAATTTTGTAAAATTTCCTGCTAAATGGGAAGGGGGGGGAGGAGGGGGCATCCCCTCCTCCTCTTCAAGAGCTGCACTAAAATTCGGCATTGCAGAGAATTGTAAACTTTTAGTTTTTTTATTTGTTTATTTGCTTGTCATTTTTCTACAGTGCTTGTTGTTCTCTGAACCTTAGTCTCAGTTTAGATGTTTGTATTGTCTCCTTCTATGCCGTGTCCTACACATGGCTTGCACGCTACGTTATTGCGCCACACTGGTGGTCATTTCTGTCTGTTTAGGAGGATAGATATGGTGGTGCATGTATGCTGTAGGAAGTATGCACCTGACAACAATGCCACCACCGTGGCAACTGGTGTGACATCATCAATAATGTTTTTTTTTGCATTTACCCAATTGTGTGAATATTTTAATTTTTTTTTTGTGGAAATCATTTTAGCTTTGTAAAATAGAACTACTATGCTCTTTTCCACCTCCCGACGGAGATGGCGCTACAAGTCATTGAAGCCCATCCAATACCGCGAAAGTGTCGCACGAGTTTTGTTTTGGGTAACGTAGAAGTTTGGGCTAGTTGGTATTTCGTGATTAAAAATTAAAATTTGTTTTGTGGTGTAGCGGTGCACCTAGTCGTGCGATACATTCACCGTTGCGAATCGGCTAGGATGGCTCTGTTTAGACGTTGACGGGTCTGGGGTACGTGACAAGCTTCTCTCAAGAAGACCTTGAGCCTTTTCCGCTTCAACAGGGCAAACGCTGGTGACCTCCCCTCCAGCGGTCACTCTGTTCAAGTGGAAAGAGCTGAGGTCTGTGTGGCTAAAGGATCCTCCGGAGACCACCATTGGGCAAAACAGTGTATAGTTGGGGCTACTGACGTTCAATGCCAGCTAGGCGTGCGAGCCGTCTTAACATTGCCCTCGTCCGTATGCAGTAGACCCAAGAGGGATGCTGCTGGCTGTGCCGTCACTGGAGACCTTCCCCTATGGGCACCACACCTCCCTCTTCTCCTCCGCGGCATTCCTGGAGAAGCACGGGACTCGGATGCGCCAGACGGGGAGCCGCCACGAGTGCAGCTACTGCCCGTACTCCAGCAAAAGCACAACCAAAGTGGTCCTGCACGAGAGAACCCACACGGGGGAACGGCCCTTTGTCTGCGGCGTGTGCAGCAAGGCGTTCGTGCAGCAGTGCAACCTCATTCGGCACATTCGTACCCACGCCAAGAAGAAGCCGTAGTCATACGTGTCGCCTGTGCGGGTACAGGTCCAACGACTCGGATCGCGTGAAGGATCATGTGACGGCAATACACCCGAAGCATTACCCCTACACGTGCGAGCACTGCGGGAAAGGGTGTGTGGTCCCGTCTCCTCAGAGACCATGTGGCCAAAAAGCATCGCTCCGAGTATGATGGGGACCAGTGAGTGTAGTGAACATCAGGGGACTGTTGCACTGTTGTTTGTTGTAGGTTAAAGAGGTTAGGACACGAAAATTTAGACGGGTAGATTTTCCTCGAAATGGAGTGCTCGTGGAGTACGTAGTACATGCACCAAGTTTCGCGATTGTTAGAGCTCTAGTAATTGCGATAATCATTCTACTAATCTTGGTCATTTTCATCTGGTCACTGTGTCAACACCGTCCAAGTTTGTCAAACCAAGGTGTCCATAAACCACGTGATAGTTGAACGCTCTCTCGTTTTAGGGGCGACCCCATGCCTTGCCGACCTCGCCTCGCCACGGTACGATCACTGCCTCTCGTGCTATTGGCGACGTGATGTTTTGGTTGTGCCACCTCGCAGGTGCCCTCGTGCGAGCAGGCGACGCGATGTGTCAAAGCACGGAGTGGTTATGTTAGTTCGCATATGTGCCGATTAAAAACGGTTGATTTATTAGAGAAATGTGTATGACGCTTTTGTGAGTGATCTTTATAATGAATACCAGTGCCTTGAAGTTGCTTCTTAAATTAAAGAAGAACTTTCAAATGTTCAAACACGAGCCAGGAGCTTCACATTACAGCTTGCACGGCGTGCGTCAGGGCTATTCACAGACTCTCTGGCTCTTGTTCTTTTTTTAATCTGTGGAGGCTGCTCTAGAAAAAGGTTTTGCATTCACCAGACCAAATGAAGTGCTGTCGTCATAGCTGTGCTTGCTCCCATCGTTTTGTTGGAAAGCACTGCACACTTGTTGTAGCTATATTGGGCTTGCCGATACCGACGTGTCTATCCAAGTGTGACTCAGCAGCTGCTGACAGCAACTGACGCTTACCTCCTCCCGCATCGAATACGTGGCAAAGAAGATTGTCCCATCGCAACATTTGCTTGAAAGAAAATCAAATTTGCGTAAACTCTTAAATTGTCAAACATGGCTTTCAGACGATTCATTAATTTGTTCTATTCCATTTTTACTAAGAATTGTCTACAAATTTAAAATTGCTCTCTGAGAAGTGCATCACGCATTTGGATCTGCAAAATTAAACCTACAAACGGTAATTCATACCAGATGTATAGTTGAACTCTGATATATCGAATTCAAAAGGGATCGTAAAGTAGTTCGATATATCACTAATTTAATATACAAAAATAGGCTAAATTAAGCTTGAGTCGAAATTTTGTGGCGTCTCTGCTAATACCGAAGGTGGCAACAAAAGGGAGCTTACCAAATACAGCATCCAAGAGCCGCTAAATACAGAAGAGCCTAGTTGGTAAAGACTGCAAACACTGCCGTGCTTACACGCGCTCCTGGCCGGGACCTCCAAACAGCTTAAGCAACAAAACAAATAATAAGAATGAAAGAAAAACAACGGAGCAGCACTGTGTGGCCTTGCGATCCCAGCGACCCGACGAGCTCACAAAGTGGTTGGAAGATGACCCTCCCAAAGCCGAATGCAGGGGCAGATTTAGAGGGGGGCTCCGGATGTCCTGACCCCCTTCTTGGTTTCTGCATCTGTAAAATTTAGGGCGTAAAACGAAGGAGAGAGGAAGGAGGTTCCTAGACATATATGGTATGCTGACCAACACCAGACCCCCCCCTCAGGAAATTCCTGCATCCGCCCCTGGCCGAATGTCGCTTACTCGTACATGCGTCGGACTCTGACAACGGCGACTAGTGCACGGCATTTATTTTTGTGTTGGCGTGCGTTTCTTAAAATCCATTTTGTGAGGTATGTGTTCAATCTTCATTAGTTTACCTGTGCAGTAGAATCGGCCACAATTTACTTTGTGAATATCTGAAAGCTAAATCTGCCTGCGCGTTAGAATCGTGCAAATGCTGTAAAGCGAGTCTCACAGGATGTCGTAGTGAATTACTGCGTGTTTATCGCATCATAATACGCAAATTTGCCGTGTCCGCAATCCACGGTGTCAGTTTCCATTTTGATATGTTTGGTAGCCGATAGCTCAATGTCTTATGGCCTTTTCTTTTTATAAATTTTTTCTGTCGCATTTTTAAAGATAGCTTACACCATGTTTTTCCCAATAAATTACTTTATTTTTGGTATTTCGCATGGTAGTGTCGAACACCGTCGATCACCATTCTGGTGTTCAAGTCGACGGCCATTGTAAGGCCCGCTTCAGATGGGGCAATTTCTCCCTGCAAGAGACCCTTTTCAAAAATCTCAAAAGCCCGCGCGCGCCGCACGACGAATAAAGGGAGTTTTTGGTAGGCCCCTCCCATCGTCTTTCCTCCCGCTACCACATGGCATACGCGAGCACGCCCAGGTTACCACGGCAACAACGTTTGAGCAGCCGAGTCGGACAAATGACGAGCCAACGGCTGTCCCTTCCTCATCCCTCTCCTTTGTAACGGCTCTGTCGTCTGCTGCACCAACGCTTTGTCGAACCTGGTCGAAACCTGCCACGGTTACGGTGCAAGATAAGTGGATTTGGTGACACTTTAATGTGTGAAGGTAAGTTACGACGAATAACGTATTGAAATAAGTTTACCTGTTGCAATGCCTTTACGCTGCCACAGATACGGTACGCCGCCAATGACGTCTGACTCGGCGGATGGCGGCAACGGCTGCTGGCGGTAGCTGCCGGGACGCGCGCGCAATCACGGAGGCGCTACGAGAAACCACATGATCTGTACCGAAGGTTCCCGAAATTTCCTGCCGTCAGGGCGCTGTACGTTTTGCAAAGGGTCTATTTGACGTCGCAACGCAAGCAACATGGGCCTCCCGCGTTCACTCGCAGCAACCAATTGCTGTAATTTGCCATCATCATCATTGAATTTTATTTTTCTTGCACTAGTTAGACACATAGTTACGTGCTATAAACATGTTTTTATTCATTTAAATGTTGAGAATACTAATGCATCTTCCTGAAGTGGTTTATTTCCAAAAATGATCAATTTCAAACCAGAACCTTGTCTACAGGTTTTCCCGCTCATTTTAATCCAAGTGACGGAAAATTTAATCTAAGTGCCACCCAATTTAATTCAAGCGCCACGTAATTTAATCCTTGTGCTACCCAATTTAATCCCGGGGTCAGTCAATTTAATCCACAATATGTATATGCACTTATTGTTTTCTGGAACGACCTCAAGGATGACGCCTGGAGGACGACCTCAAGGACGACTTCTAGGACAACCTGGAGGACGACGTGTAAGACGACCTCAAGGATGCGTTTAGGATGACCGCGAGGACAACCTTTCGGACGACCTCAAGAATGACGTCGAGGACGACCTCAAGGACGACGTCTAAGACGACCTCAAGAACGACGTCTAGGACGACCTCAAAGACAACCTCTAAAACAACCTCGAGGATGACACTTAGAGGACAACGTCCTCTAGGTGTTGTCCTCAAGGTTGTTTTAGTAGTCGTCCTAGATGTCGTTTTGAGGTCGTTCTAGACGTCGTCCCTGAGGTCGTTTCTGAGGCCGTTTCCGAGGTCGTTCTAGACGTTGTCCATGAGGTCGTCCTAGACGTCGTCCCCGAGGTCGTCTTTAATGTCGTCCTTGAGATTGTCCTTGAGGTCGTCCTAGATGTCGTCCTTAAGGTCGTCCTAAACGTCGTCCCTGAGGTTGCCCCTGAGGTCGTCTTTGAGGTCGTCCTCGAGGTTGTCCTAGACGTCGTCCATGAGGTCGTCCTAGACGTCGCTCATAACGTCGTCCTAGACGTCATCCCCGAGGTCTTCCTTAAGATTGTCCTTGAGGTCGTCCTAAACGTCGTCCATGAGGTCAGCCTAAACGTCGTTCTTGAGGTCGTCCCTAAGGTCCGTGAAGTCGTCCCCAAAATCGTCCCTGAGGTTGTCCTTAAGGTCGTCCTCGAGGTTGTCCCTGAGGTCGTTATAAACGTCGTCCTAGACGCCATTCTTGAGGTCGCCCTAAACGTCGTTTTTAAGGTCGTCCTAGACGTCGTCCTTGGAGGTCGTCCCTGAAATTGTCCTTAAGGTCGTCCTTGAGATTGTCCTAGATGTCCGTGAGGTCGTCCTAGAGGTCACCCTGTACGTCGTCCTAGACGTCTTTCCTGAAGTTGTCCTAGACGTCGTCCTTGAGGTCGTCCTTAAAATTGCCCTAGACGTCGGCCTAGGCGTTGTCCTTGAGGTTGCTTTTGAGGTCGTCCCAGACGTCGTTCCTGGGGTCGTCCTAAACGTCGTCCTCTAGGCAGTGTTCGAGGTCATCCTAGACATCGTCCTCTAGGCATCGTCCTAGACGTTAAAATAAGTTCGCCGGCCTTCCACCGTCACGTGAAGTGAAAGGGCTCTACATTTTTTCTATTAATATTCGAATCAAAATCGTTTACCTCGGAAGTATCGCGGACACCAAAGGGAGCCGTCGGACGAGAAGAGCTCACTGGAAGGACTTCTGGTCCGACGCTGCCCTCTGGTGTCCGGGTTAATTGAAGTGAAGTATAAAGTAACTCAAAAGTAACTATAAGTAATCGAAAAAGTAATTAAATCATCAATATAGCTAATAATTATTAAATTGGCTGTATAATGACCCAAAGTAATCAAAATACTGGGTCAATAGCAGCTCAAACCATTTTAAAGGGTAATCATAATGCAAATTCAGCTCATAAGAACGCAATGGGTTCTGATATTAGCTCAAAGTAATCAAGAATCATCAAACTGTCAATTAAGTTTGAATTAATGTTCATTGGGTCAATAGTAACTCGAAATAATCAAGAGTAATTGCAATGAAAATTGAGCTCATGATAGATAAATTGGTAACGCAATAACTCCAAGTACATAAAAGTGTGACCAATTTGTTAATTGGGCGGATTTAAAGACCACTGGGTTAAAAGTAAATAAAAATAATCATGTGAATTATGCCCACAATAAATCAATTGGTTGAAAATAATGAGAAAATAATCAAGTCTTATTACAATGTCAATTAAGCCGAATTAGGATTAATAGGGACAAAAGAGTAATAAAAATGTGAATCGAGCTCTTTAAAACCAATTGGTTGAATGTGACCTCAAGTAATCAGAAGAATTACCAAATTGCGAAATAGGAAAAATCCATTGGGTCAAGCTAACTCAAAGTAATCAGAAGAGTAATCATAATATATATTATGCTCATAATAAACAAGTTTGTATGAAGATAAGCTCAAAGTAATCAAAAATGTCATCCCAATGTCATTTCGGTCGAATTCAAGTCCACTGGATTAAAAGTAACTCGAGGTAATCAAAAGAGTAATAATAGTGTCAACTGAGTTCATCATAGATCAATTGGAGGTATAATAACATGAAGTAATCAAAAGAGTAGCCAAAATGTCAGTTAGGCCGAATTAAAGTCCATGCGGTCAATAGTAAGTCAAAGTAATCAAATAAGTAATTGTGAGGTCAATTGAGCTAATAATAAGTAATTTTGTTAAATATTACCGAAAAAATCAAAACAGTCATCGCAATATCAATGAGGCCGAATGAAAGTCCTGTGGATCGAAAGTAACCCTAGTAATCAAGACTAATAATAATGTATGATTGAGCTCACAACCGATAAATTGGCACTATAATTACACAAAGTAAACAAGAGTTGCCAAATGTCATTTAAGCAGGAATAAAGTCAATTGAATTGAGAGTAACTCGAAGTAATAAAAAAGTAATCATAATGTCAATAATCATCACGTAAAAATTCAATTCGTTGAAGATTAGCAAAAAGTAATTAAGAGTCATCACAATGACATTTAATTCGAATTCATGTCCAATGGGTCAAAAGTAACCCGAAGTAATCAAAATAGGAATAATAATGTCAACTGAGTTCATTATAGATCGATTGGAGCAATAATAACACGAAGTAATCAAAATAGTAATCATAAATTGCAATTGTACTTGTATCATCTGAACTGTAGCAATGTTAGGTCGAGTAATAAGAAAGGTTAAAGAAAACGTCCATTCAGCTAATATAAATTCGAGTGCGCCACAATAACTCAATATTACAAAGAGAGTAATCAACATATCAACTAAGCCTCGTCAATAGTGGTACTAGTAACTCCAAGAAATAACAATACGGATCAAAGTTGTCCCCCCATAAACCTAATTGTATAAAAAATTATTCTAAGTTACTAAATGTGTAAGGAAGCATGACCGCCGAAGACAATAAGTGCATATATACCGTATATTGTGGATTAAATTGACTGACCCCGGGATTAAATTGGGTAGCGCAAGGATTAAATTATGTGGCGCTTGGATTAAATTTGGTGGCACTTGGCTTAAGTTGGCCGTCGCTTGGATTAAAATGAGCGGGAAAACCTGTAGTTGTCGCCATCACTGTGTGTGTGTGTAAGCGTTGAGAATAAGATAGGGGGGGAAAGAGAAGGCCAATAGTGGATGCGCACCTGGCGCGTTTGTCACTGGCTTGTCGCCATCACTGGCACGAGGTATCACGCGAAAATATTGTGTCCCTGATTGGCTGCAGCCGCTGTAAACGTCCTCGAATCGCTCCGAGTTGCTCGCTTGTTTCGGAGCCGGACCCGATCTCAGCGATTTGTGTTGATCTAGGAAAAGCTAGGGAACAACCCGCCAGATACACCAAAATTGCTGAGAAAGCTGCCCCGTCTGAAGCGGAGCGCGAAACACATGTACGACGAAACCGTCCGATCCGACGTCCGATCAGGCAATACGACGGTCGGAGGCGAGGGTTTTCGACGCTCTCCGGTGCTACGAAAACCCTCGCCCCCGAAGGTCATTCCGGCAGTCCGCACGTCGGATCGGACAGTTTCGCCGTACATGTGTTTCGCGCTCTGAGAGCCATATGCTAAACGGCGCCACGTTTGGCCGTAACAATCACCCTGGGAATTTCCTTTGTGGATTTGGAAACATTTTTTCTTAATGTCTTGGGCGTGCATGTGTGGGCTTGCATCTACCGTGCTATAGGCGCAAACGTGGAAAGCTCTTGGATTGCTCCAAGTCCACCGACAGAATTCCACATAAGCATCCCTGCCACTGTTTCGTTGGCATTCCCCGCGACAGTGCAGCAGTCAAGGAAAAGAAAGTATATGGGTGGCAGAAAAGGCTCAAGAGAGCCGACATCAACGCATGCGGCCGCACATTATCCAGCTTGCGGGGTACGTTTTGTTGGCGGTGAGCTACTGCCCTGGGCAAACATTCCCAAGGAGCCATGCAACCTTAAATTGAGAATGTATGGGGGAATTCTCTCACGGTGACTGGGAAGTTGTCAGTACCAGTCGAGCACAATGCACAGAGAAAGACACTTCCTCTTATTGTAGTTAAGGCATCAGGGGGCAACATAACCCCACTGCTTGGTCGAGACTGGCTTGAAGAGCTGAGATTAGACTGGTCATGCATAAACAGAGTGAGAGAAGAAAAGGAAGCAAGGCTCCTTGAGAAGTAGCTTGAATTGCATCCGGAGTCGCAAGATCTGGTCACTGTGAAAACAAACCTTGGCTTGTTTAAGTCCACTAGATTGCCTTATGGCATCACTAGTGCTCCAGCAATTTTTCAGTCGGGTCATGGACAAAGTACTGGAAGGGCTGAGAAATGTTGCATACTATCTAGACCAGTGGTCTCAAACTCATTTGAGTGTGGGGGCCAGATAGTCCACACTGGAAAGGCCGAGGGCCAACGTTAAGCGGGGGAGGGGGAGGAAGGGAAGGGTTCAAAAGGTTTAAAAGAGAAGAGACCCCGTGCTCTATGATGTTTATAAACTCAGTTCTGCCAGTGACATCTTTAGATTTGATTTGTTTGCATGACTACTTTGTGTCCCTAGCTGATGTGGTAGCAATAATCAATATGACACCGCCCCGCCAACGTGCTGGCATTTTTAAAATAACAAGAGAGCAAGTATGCTGTCATTCCCGTTGCTCTCTTCACTGGGGAATTAAGCAAGCTGAACATGTCTTTAAAAAGCAATAATTTAATATGACAGTTCTTGCTTTTCTGACGATTTTATTACAACACTTCGAAGAAATACTGGTCTATGAATGGTGATATTTTTTCAAGGCGAGAATCCCGAGCTCGTAGCTTTATCTTTGGCAGTTGCTCCTGTTGAACGAGAGTTTGCGCAGACGAGTTGCATTCTTTAACAAAGCGTTCACGCTTGCAGCCTAGTAGTGGTATTGTTGTACATTACAAAAAGCTGTGAAGCTAAAAATAAAGCGAAAATGAACGCAGATAAGTATAATCTATGTGTAAAGGTGAAAAGACCAGAGCTACTTTTCGAGCGAAACTGAATCGACGAGATGAGATCACTATGGCGCATGCCATTTTTAGCGCTCGAGACATGGGAACCGGGACTCGTAGCCTGTTGCCTGCGGGCCGCGTCCCCTCGAGTCGCGGGCCGCTGTGTTTAAGACCCCTGATCTAGACAATGCACTAATAGTGGGTAAAACTTATGAGGAGTGCTGGCACGGTTCAGCCAACAAGGCATCAAACTAAAGAAAGAAAAAATGCTGATTTTTTCGGACGTCTGTTCATTACTTGGGACATGTGATCGACCAACATGGAGTTCGACCATCGAAAGAGAAAGTCAAGGCCATACGGGAGGTCCTATGTCCCAAGAATGAATCAGAACTGTGCGCCTACTTGGGCATTATTAACTTTTATGCCAAGTTTGTGCTGAACATGTCAACCGAGCTGAAGCAGTTGTATGACTTATTGCAGAAAGGCACAAAATGGCATTGGTCAAGAGCAGAAGACAATGCATTTAACAGAAGTAAAGGCTGAACTCCATGGGATGAATTATGTGACGAATAACTGGCGAACGCCGCCCGATGGCACGCTCTCAATGCTTTGACGCGCGACGTAGCAGCCACTGTGTTGATTCCACGCGCAGAGCAAAAGCCGTCGGACCAAAATTCGTCGGTTATTCGCAGTATATTCGTCCCATGGAGTTCAGCTCTTCAGACGTGTCTATGCTAACAGCGTCTCAACGTTTTATCGCCCAAAAAAGGAGTTGGAGCTCGTATGCGACGCTTCAGCCTTCGGAGCTGTTCTTTCCC
>JAZHYW010061809.1:0-22799 GCA_037355805.1 Ixodes ricinus
TTAACTCATTTTTTTCGAAAAGCTCTTCAGCTTCCCTTTAACGTAGCACATAACCACAAAACCAACTTTACACATAAAAAGCGAATTCATCGAATCAAATCATTAACAAAGTACAGATTGAAAGAGGCTAACAGCTTTCGAGACAAGGAAAACTTTTGAATAGAAAACAAAATACATGCAGTAATCACTGATTACATACTACTCAACACAAACGATCATAATAACCAACTTCAATAAACAAATTATGACTGTCATCCAATTGGCCAACAAAAACAAACAAACGTCTATACTGAAGCTCCTTTTTTCTTTTTCTTTTTCTTGCACCCCAACCTTTATAAAATTGACCTTGCACAGATGTGGCAATTGGGCAACTTCGAACTGTTCCATCCGGAATCCCCCAAGGAACAGTACTTTGTCCCATCCTCTTCTCAATTTTTATCAACATCATCGCCCAGATTATAGACTCCACCGCCACCATGTATGCGGATGACCTCACCCTCCTTCATCAATTCAATCTCAGAAAGACTATAACCAACTGATACAAGACCTTGATCAGATCTGAACTGGACCATCAGAAGCAAATTACCACTGAGTACATCCAAATCTGCTACAACTCACTTCACCACAAAAAAAAAAAGAAAAAGCACTTCAATCAACCGGTAATACTAACTATTAATGTAAATCCAGTTGAACGAAAGGAGAGAATAACCCTGCTGGGTGCCAACTCTCGACAGTAAACTCCGGCTTCACTGTACGTGTACACATCAGCCGTCTCACGTGACACGACAGATGCCGGGATTTGTGCAAACTATTAGCAAGGGTCTGGAGCCTGCTGCACTCTTGCAGCTGTACATTGTGCCGGTCCTGCCCCTATTAGAGCATCGCTCGCCTGTCTGGTTGCCAGAGGGAGCCTCGGCCCAGGGGCGACACTGGAGACCATCCAGCGGCAAGCAGCTTACAGTGTCTATTGCCGAACCTCTCAAGTCCTCGCCTTTTCCCGCGAGACATCCTGACAACCCAGCCCTTGAGAGCAGCCAATGGAGCACACCGTTCCACCGGCGTGATGTAGCCACCCTACGGTTCCTGGCTCAAGTGACTGGCTCTGGGGTCCCACAAGACGACTGTACTTCGCTCTGTACCCCCGCGCAACAGAAACGTATCGGCCCTCTTCGTGCAGACCCAACGTGCACGACAACTCGCACATCTCCTCCAGGATGCGAGACTTTGGAGGTGCCTGCCCGACGCCATCACCAGCCTACCTCTCACAAACAGAGACGAGGTGAAACGGCTCTGCAAGGCAGCGGCAAAAACCTTTAAACACCCAAGATCGTGTCACATGCCTCACCAAACTTCACCCACCTCACCTTTCACCCTCCCATCATCATCAACATTCCGTGTTTATCAAGCCGGCCACACAGGCATATCTGTATGGGTGGCAACGCCCTGCCATGGGCCCTGTACTTAAAGGGGCCCTGCAATCATAATTAAGCGTCTACCTTTTTGCGGTTTCCACGTCTCTGGGGTTCGGGCAAGCCAGCGGCACGGAGAGAGTCACTAAATATCAGTGCGTCATATTTTAACCGGACGACGCGGAAACCTCCTCCACCGACGGGGGCGACCCGCGGTACCGAAAGCGCGCGTAATGTGACGTCTTAGGTCCTGGGCTTACTACTGGTCAGAGCCGCTAAAAGCTTCTTTTAGTCGAAATAGAAAATATAAGTGGCGCGAACCGTTTCAATTATTTATAAAAGTAGTTTTTGTTCAGTATTTGAGATCAGAAAAGAAACAAATGCAGTTTATAAAGTACGGAAACAAGAAATGATCCGTCGACATACCCGCCACCAATCGGTGGAAAAGGCGGCGCCTACTAGAAAGGAGTAGTGGGATCAGGCGCCGACACGGAAAGGTCCCGGATGTACGCGGCGGAGCTGCGGCCGTAGGGACCGAAGGACCCGGCCGGCTCTGAGCGTTCCCGAGGCCTTCGGTGAGCAGCTTTGTCTTGCGGTTTGGCCGTTTCGCGGTATGGCAGCGCGAAGTGGCTCCCATTCTGAACTGATCTTTACCCCGTGTTTGCTGTCGTTTGTGGCCAATGAAGTGTCATGCCGAATTTGTGTTTGATCGCGCAGCAAATGCAATGAGAGCCGCTCTAGCTGCCCGCTACATACAGCCTATCCAGAACACGCTTTAGTGGCGCCCTCTCGCGCCGTCGACACGGAGTACGGCAGCCGTGAGCGCTCGCTCAGCTCACCATCCCTCGTCTAGTTCACGGCCACTCAAGCAACCAAGGACGTCATGAAGGAGGTTATTTTTTGCTTGTTTTTGTAATTTTAATTTGCCTATAACTTCTAAAATAAATCGAAATTCGAGAAAAGAAAAGTGTCATTAAGTTACTACGTTCAGTGCGCTCAGGTTTGGTGCAAATTAAAAATTAGTAAAAAAGCCATTGCAGGGCCCCTTTAAACATACAAATGAATATCTATCTATCTACAGGCACTAGTGTCCCATTTACTCTTCCTACTTGTCCGTTGGTCCGTGGGTTGCAGAGGCTCTTGTGCAATGCTTCCTTCAGGTCATCAATGCACAATTCTTCCTCACCATTTCCCGGGAACCGAGTCTTTCCTGATCAGCTATCTGTCTGAAAAGTCCCTCCACGGTTCTGCAACAACAAAGAGGGAGAGAGCACACATCAGTTATAAACTTCCAGCTTCTCTTTCGGGTTCGTCTTTCCTCGGTTAACACAATATACACCTCCTCCCATCCCGAGTTGACCAAACACAGACAAACCTTAGCTGACCCCCCCACACCCATTTCTAAAAGACAATCATGAAGAAAACCCAGGGTGAACCCGCCATTGCCCGCCATTGTCATCTCGAGACTCTGTGCTTTGCGATTCATTTGAGCGCACGAGTTGCCGTCACGTTTAAATTCCACGGCGTCGTGAGGCAGCAGGTCATCGGGTCGTCCTGCGACCTGTTTGGCCCGTTCTCATCAGCATCGTACTCGGCGGACAATCAGCTTTCGCGTGTCGCAGTTTTGAGTGGAAACAGGCTTCCGTTGACTCCTGCCTGTGCAGGGTTCTCGCTTGCACGCGACAATGTCGCTCCACGGCTCGCGTCAAGGTGAATAAAAATGAAAGCACGACACGAAAGACCCTTCAGAAAATTCACGCAAGCATATCAAGGAACGTTGCTACAGTTCGTCCATTGTCTATATATATATATATTTTTCTTTGAATACCTACATCGTTTAAAGAGGCATTGCTGGCTTTTGCTCTCTTGGAGCGGTGGCCGCGAGGCTCTGGTTCAATTTTTTTTTCCCACCAAAGGTAGGGACCCGGGAAAAAAGGACAAAGCTCGTCTGGAGTCCGCCATTGTTGAAGCCGTTGAAAACGAGTTGACGCCCCCTAGCAGAGGAGGTATGAAATAATATTTGGGCGAAATTATCTAATTCGTAAAAACTAATTAGAAACTGTTGCGTAAATTATTTGTTTTGGCTTCAGAAATATCGCCGCATAACATCAATTGATATCACCAAGCGGTCGGTCGTGCGGAGGCGTTGTGCGGAGAAGAATAAATATCGCAAATGCGAACCTGTGGAGCTATTATTACTCACTAGATGCCGGAACCTCCTCCCTAATTCAGCTAAAGATGACGTAAAAACCGTAAAAACTCCATAGACTGGACAGAATCTGACAGAATCGCTTATCTACCCAGCAGATCCAGCATCTCGCTCGAGTCTCGACTGATCGCTGGTCCATGTGTGACCTTTGTTTTCGCTGTTTTTGTTTACACTCGGGAGAGGGGTTCATTCAGTACGGGCGGCTCTGCGCTCAATCTGCGAAGCATAACATCGCTGGCTGTTGATCCTTCCGACGCTTTTTTGAAAGCAAAACCGAGCAGGCCTGCTATGACGCAACCCTACACTACACCCGCAAGACCAGTTAACCGCAAGCTTACGTAGCAATCGCTCGTACCCACTGACGCAGCCTTCACCGCCTGAAGACATCTTGATTGACACAGGTAAGAGATCAGTCACGTGATGTACACCCTGTAATGATCGGCGCGTCTTCGTCGCATTTGTAGACCTTAAGTTGGATTTTGAGGAGCGGGGCAAAAACAACAAGAAACCCGAACTCCACAGATGGGTTCGGGGAGGGTGCGTACAAGCGAAGCGGCGGTTCGTATGTTTGTTGTTGTTGTCAGTCGGCGGCGGCCAGCTGCAGCTGCGGTTTCCCTTGTCGTGCGCAATACATCGCTACTGCGCGGACAGTCTCAGAATCGTTCGTCGAGGACAACGTAACACTGAGGACCCGTTACGCGAGGACGGCGGTCCCTCATTTCCGCGGCTTCGATCTCCCAACTGGAGCAAACTGGAAATTGAGGTTGTTTCGAGTCTCGTATCGAGGGCGAATGCGGAAAGGATACGTGTCTCTTGGCGCCCTTGCCCCCTGCGCTTGTCGATCGCTGCCCCTCGGTGCGTGCTCACACAGGATCGCCCACGAAGCTTGCTTGCTGTCTTTCCGTACGGTTATCCATCCCACTATATCTTGAGAGCGGTCGTCTTCGATGAAGTTGCGTCGCGTCCGCGCGGAGGGTTGTTTATGTGCGCGTTTGCTATGGTTTGCTGTTTGTGTCTTGTCTTCAATCTGTTTGCTGGCTTTTGGCGTCATTTACTTCTCTGTTTTTCGTACGTGCGTTGTTGACATCATTTACTTCGTCGTTTTTCGTACGTGTGTTTTATGACATGGCATATCAAGATGGAGTTCTCTGGTCGTACTTCATAATGACAACAATTGTTGTGTGCTGTACTATCGAATGAGACCTGGCAAAGATAATTTTAAAACAAACACTCGCGCGATTTTTTTTTAGTTTTTAGTTTTATTTGAATTGTAAAGCACTTCTCCGTGCATTGAAGTACTCTAAAGTGCCATTTCACCATGCAGCCTTGGAATGGCAGTGTGGTCTTTCGGCTGTCCTGACTCGATCACAGACTATCTACCTTCACACGCTGCTGTCTGCTGTTCGAAATGCTCTCAGTCATCATAAGGATGACAATGAATAAGCAAAAAGGTGACCACTTCTCCCGCTTGATTTCCAGGCTAAGCTGTCTGCTCTATTCGAAGATTGATGGCCTGATACCCAAGCCGACCAGCAATGGACAAATCTGGCCAGAGCGATCCCGACCTGCCTGGCGATTGGACCCTCGTTCCCACTGAAGACGACATCATGGTAAGCTAGCCAGTATGAATGAGAACGACAACGAAGTACGTTGCCTCAAAGGCATGACATGTAGCGGTCGGGATTTTTACTATTTGTTCCATCTATTTCTATACACTAAGGCTTTCTGAACTAGTTCATAAGTTACTTAAAACTACAGCTTGATCCAGAATGCATAAACCGTAGTAAATCTTGCTGCCATGCATGACTGATTGTTCAATGGTAGAATGACTACCTCATGCATGATGCAATCGTGATCAATGGCTTGCCCTATGCGCTGGCAGCCATTGCCGTTTGCATTTATAAAGTCTAAAACAATAAGCCCCAAAGGTGGATACATTGACATGCCGTACGCAATGAACCTTAGCTTCCTATTTAGCCAGTCATACAGTTTTCATTCAGCTATTTGTCCTCGTAAACTATAGTAGCGGTAAGCGTTGAAAGACATACTGAACCTCGGGATGTTAGGATCAGGCTTTATAAACACGTGCAGATTACGAAGTCTAGGCGTCATTTTCTCACGTCGACAGCAAATTTGTTAACTTGTAACGCCAAGGGGCTAGCCGTCGGAATAACACAAGGGCCCCCATCTGTCAGAAACTTGTTATCTCAGAGTGCTTTGCATCTCTCTGCTGATCAATACTTCTCTTTTCTTTCATCTACCACAAATAATGTTTAGTAGAAAAGAAGAAAAAGCTTGTTTACATGTTTTCCTCCCTCATTTGCTTGTTTTCAAACCCAACACGGTGCAGCTAACCGCACAACGATGCCTGCCGCGCATTACGGCTTTGGCTACACCGGTGGTGATTCGGAGGCGGTTTCGGTTGCTGTGATGCGTTGCTTCATGCGAGGCAAATGCCCCTCTGAAGACCGATTCCCAGATGCTCCACGGCGCTCAGGAGGTGCATTTAGGCAGACTGCTTAGCTTATGCTCTGCTCCGATGCATGGGACCCTGGCCTTCCTTGCCTAGACACAAGTGCAGCACTGGCTCCTTCCAGCGCTAAGTTGCATGTGTGAAGCAGCCTTTGAGGGATACTTGAACAAAATTTGAAATGTACCCGTCTTGTTCAGAAATAGGCTGAATATGATCCACAATATCCGTGAATGACAATTGTACATTTGTATTTTGAGCCTGATGGCTGCATTCTTCTTTACAAACGGCCCACTCTGGCAATTGCTCGGAGAGCGGCCAGCGGAGAGCACTTGACATCCGGTGCAGTTGTGACGTAGCTTGTCTCGGGACGAGCAAAGCTACGGCAAGGCTGATGTCGAGAGAATGCCCTAGCCGTTCTAGCCACCGAAGCGGCTGAAGCACACCAATGTTGCGACCACTGCAACTAACCCCAAAGCTGCTTTTGTACGAATTTCGAGTGACGGGTTAATCTTCTATGATCTTGTAGAGGGACAATAGCGACATCTTGGACGCACAAGAGAGAGTTTCGAGGAGAGGGGAGTTCCTCCTTCCCCTCTTCATTCGTGGTGGCTGGAGGCGAGACAGTTACCGTAACTACTCGTCAAGATTCCTAGACGGGTATTACAAACAAGGCGTTAGCGACATCCACCAGGTGCTCTTTGCTAATCGTTTAATTAATTTTAACATTCCTTTTTGTGTCTTTTTCAACTAGAGATTAGTGTGTCTGATGTGATACTGCTCCTTCGAACACGAATTAACCATGAAATAAGCGCCGAAATTGCATTGTAGTATCCCTTCAAGTGCTACAAGTGACCTCCAGCACATCGCATCTCATGCAGAGGCATTTCGCCCTCAAAACAGCGTGCGACCCTTAGTCATTTGGGCCACACAGCTAATCGGCGATCCTGTTTGCAGGCTGCAAATGCCAGTTCGATAGCCGTTAACGGTTTGCTTGACAGCACGCAACCATCGGATCACCAAAGTCCACGTGTGACCGGACCGGTTTCCACGTGGTGCCCAGCTGTCACTTTCCTCTCGGTCCCCGGCATTATCGGGATCTTATCACCCCTGGCGCAACTTGGCACGTCCGGATTCCCAATCTTCGATTGTCTCGCTTCGACCTTTTGTCGACATTGAATGCTTATCTTGCCGGCCCTCCGCTATCGACGCAACCGCACGGCTTTGCAGTGCAGAGGCCCGAGCCTCTTATCAGGGTTTCCGTCCACTGGTTGGCGAGATCTCTATCTGTGCTGCGGAGGTGTGTTCTGTGTGTCTTTTTGTTGCCCGCACTTCGCCACTGATGAACGCCGGTATCTTTCTGAAAGTTGTCGAACTGATAACAAGTGCTGCGCTGTTGAGGCAGTCGAGGTCCTCATGCTGTTATCTCTGGGGGGCTCGACTCCGCAGTTTTTCCGGAATCGTCCAGTCCGAGTTGTTGTAATCTGTGGGATGAAAAAGTGATAATGTGCACTTTTTGTGGCTTCCATACACAGCGCCCTTTGAGACATGTACTGTACGGTACAGGTGTTGTTATGGGGGCTGCTTTTTTTGTAATCAAGACACAGAAATTAATGACCGATACAATTAGAGATTGTGTCTGTTGTTTGGTCATGGCAGGATTCTCTATGGTGATTGCATACCTTAAAGGTGACTTACGGTTGGAAAGGAGATAAAGTGGAATTTTCTCCCTTTTCCTATACACCGACACGCGGGCTGACGTCACGGAGCTGCGGCGGCGCTGCGATCGCGCCGGAGCCGGGGGTGTGGGCAGAAGCGCGCACGTTTTGCATGGGCGTCATAGCATTTCAGCATGCCGCGAAGCTGTGTTGCCGTTAATTGCACCGAAATGTACAAGAAAAGCAGCAGAGTGAGTTTCCACAAGTTCCCGGCAGACTCTGAAAGGCATAAAAGGTGGATAATATCCGTGGATCGAAAGAATCGTCGCCTCGCGCAAACGACCGTTTGTGCGGCAAACACTTTCTTGAAGGCAAGTGCGGCTTCCATTTCAATCTCCGTCCCGAGGCTTGCTTATGTGCAGGGAAAGCGTTGTCTGATCGAGACTCCCGGGATTTTGTTCCCGTGGTGTTCGCGCACAAAGCATCGGTCAAGCGCTCGTCGGAGGCTCGCTACGCCCGTGCTACCCGGCAGAAGAGGATCGGCGACAGAACGGCAGTGTTGTAGGCGTTACCGAAAAAAGTAACGAAATACGTTACTCGTTACTTGCAAATAAAAGGTACACGTTGACCGAGCTACGTTGCCTAAAAATAAAAGGAACCCGTTACCGCTATCGATAAAAAGTAACGCACGTTAATTTTGCGTTACTTTTTTAAATTATGATTTGACACATTTTACGGTTTTGACGATACAGGTCATATACACGAACTCATCTCTGTGACGTCATGGCGCGGTGGTGGCGCGTCGGTCGTACTTCCGGTCTGGGGCTGTGGGCAGAAGTCCCCATGCCAGGCGTGTATTCCTGCGTTGTTTTGAAAGGAACCAGACAAAAACCTGCCTTCTCGTCAAAACGCCGCGACTGGGGCCGTGCCAAAAGTGTCGAGAAAGGTTTGAAGGTCAGTTTTTACGTGCTCGGTTCGTCCGAGAATCTGGATATGTGCCGTGAAAAGGGAAAGGCAGACACCGTCGGACAACGATTGCTTGGGCGGGAAGCACTTTGGGTTGAATTCACGGATACTTGTGGTCATCAGATTTATTTGATTTGTTCCAACATGAACGCCAGAAAACCGTCAAGTTGTGCGGACCACCTGAGGACTACGTTCAGTGCGTCTTCAAGTTCAAACGGCCGCCTGATTGTTCGAACTGTCGTCTGCTCTTTCAAACGTTTCTGCTTGTCGTCTGCTCTCTTAGACGACGCCGGTCCGTAGACCAAATGTTCGCCCGGTACTTGCGATAAGAAGTAAGTGCAGGCCTCAAACGACTTAAATTTGAAGGTTGGTAAGCAGGCTCGATGTAAACAGTAGATACAAGGAGATGTTGATCATTGTTACCGGTGACCATCACCGACTTGTTATGCCTAATTCAGTTGGTCCGATTCTGCTTGCGATTTTCAGTATCGACGTCGACCATCTCAGCTACGGTTCACGCTTTTGCAGCCCGAGCGGCGTCGCGACTGAAAATTCCGAGCGAAATCTCATCGTGCGAATCAGGCTTTAGCGTACATTCTGCGGCATCCACGCGGAATGAATCGCCACATGTCACATTATTCACGCGAAGTTTTGCGGTGTAACGAGCCTCGGTAATTTCGCTGACGCCGCTCAAGATAGTCAGACATCGCCAGGAAGACGTAGAACCAACAATTCGAACACGAAAAAGGGCAGGGGGACTCACACTGACGCCGACAACATCGCATTTCAATGGTTTGTTTATGGGCGACGGCGAGCTTGTTGCCCACACCCCCATCGCGCATGCGCGGCGCCGGTGGCGTCCGCTAGGGGCGCTCCGGGCGCTCCGGTTTGTTTGTAAACATGAGTTGGTGTATATCAAGAAACACCTAAATACTCACGAGAAAAACGCAAAGAAAAACATGGCTTGACGCCTAAAACACGAAATAAATTGAAGTGTAATTTCTTTAAGACTTGGGAAGTAGTGACGAGTAACGTAACTACGTTACTTGAAATAGTAACGTAAGTATGTTACCCGTTACTGTATCGAAAACGTAACGAGTAGGTTACTACGTTACTGAAAAATTAACGCGTTACCGGTAACGCCGTTACTTGTAACGTGTTACCGCCAAGACTGCAGAACGGACAAAGCGTTACTGCTTGTCATGCCTTGTGGTCATGAGGGTAGGAAAAATATCATACCTTGACTTGAAGTCGCTGTGTGTATTTAATCAATCAATGAATACACACACTTCCGCAGTCCCCAGTCTGCTGATCCCGCCGGCACTGCAGGAAACCGACTCGAAGTAATCGTAGGCCTCGAGAGACTTGTACGCCTGCACCGTGTCGGCCGTCAACTAGCTTGGCGAAAAAACTAAATAAACGACGACGAGAGCCGTCGACTTCGGTGGCAGCAACTTTACGTTGGGAGTCCAGCAGGCCTTGTTTACGGCGTAAAAATCCTCGTAGGCAACGCCGTCCACGCACAGTTTGTTTCAATACCGCTGCCGTTCAGGCTCGGGCAGCGAGCTCAAATAGTCGGGCATAGCATACGACATACGTTGTCAGGAAATACGACGCACAAATAAAGCTACAAGCGTCCCTACAACGTCAACAACGAGCGCACGCCATAGAACGCAATGGCGAAAACACGGAGAGCTGGACTGCTTTTGCCCACATAGCTACCGCGCATGCGCGGCCTTCCCGCAGTGTTGGTAAACAGAGTCGCTCCGCGTGTCGGTCTATAGCCGTTGACGAGTATAAGAACAATTTGTGATCTTCTCTTCATTGCCTCCTGCAGGATGTGGCTTTTGGGTTCCTTTTCCCCCCTAAATTATGACCGCGATAAAGAAACGAGAACCCAATTGAAAAGTACTTTGCAGTAATAAGTGCATAGGAGTGTTCACTTCCTGACTCTCCTCAAGGTCAAGCAGGAAACAGGCAAAAAGATGGGACTCCAGTAATGTTCTGTGTATTACTTATTTTACAACCATCCAGCAATGAGTGAAAGATGTAACGTAAACAACTTGTATTTAACAATGACTTAGGTTTTTGCGAATGCAGCGAACAGAAACAGTCTAAAAAATTTAGTGTAACTAGCTAGATAACTCTCAATTGGAAAATTTTATTCTGGTGCATTATTCTTAGAAGCAGCAGATTTCGATAAATTTGGATAAATTTGCAGAATATTAAGCCCGTGAATTCTCTCGTTTTTGGTATATACGTATCTTCAAGCTCCCTCACTTTGAAGAGTCATGTTAAGGTGTCTGCACCACCTCTTTGATATTAAAAAGTTATATTTTATGCATACAAACTGAAAATAGATCAAAGAAATGACTTATGATTTTGTGACTGGATAATTAAAGTTGGTCTTTGGAAATAAACATATCAGAGGCTCTTTGTTTTGTGTCTTCATATTTTCAAGCTTTCTTTTGCAAAGGTTTGTATGGGCCTGCAGCGTCAGTTGTTGGTATGTTGTGAAGTGGTCGGAACTCTTATTCTCAGAAACCGTTTGTTAGCCTGCTTAGAAATTAAATATAGAAGGATGTCCATGTCCGTCCTTTTATATTTCATTATATGTTAAGTTCTTACACAGTACTAATGTGCTCACTTTGAAACATTGTATACATAGATTTGCAGCATTTTACATCTTTCATCTGGAGTTCTTGTGGTAGTGTTGGTGAGCCAAAACACTGCTTTTGGGCTGTCTTTGTTTTTTCATTCAAGAATTGTCTCACGATTTCATTGTATGTAGCCCAATTGCAGGGTGGAATTTTCTGATGGCCTTTGCAATATTTTAGGACACATCCTCTTCGACACCCGGTGCTGCTGGAAGTCGTGTAGAAGACATCTCTTTTATTGACAAGTCAGTATGCTTTTAAATTATTTTTTTTCACACCCCTCAATTGAGTTGCCCACTGTGAAATTTTTTTTTTATAATTCATGTTAAGATGTATGCGTATTGATGAGCAGAAAAATTCCTACATTTGAGAAACATTTTGAACCTGAGAAAATATTAGAAGCTTAGTGGCTTGAGATTTTTCTGTTCTTCTTTTGACTATGCCTCTCTACAGTGAAGACAGATATAGAAAGGGTGTGAGTATAGTAAAGCAAAGTTCAAGAATCCTTAGAATATTGGCACAGTCATTTAAAGGCCGACGTACACTTTGCGCTTTCCACTTTTCTCCCGATTCCTCCTCTCCCCCTTTTACCCTGTCCACCATTGCCTGTTTTCTTTTCCCCCATGGTGAGGAGGATCTTCTGCCTTGCAGAATCTTGAGTCTGGTAGTCGGCCTTTAAGGTACCGTGAAGATCGTAATGAAGATTTTTCTTGAAAAAATTGACTTCACTGTAGTGAGATTCTCTTGCACAAGGCTGCATACCACCCTTAAGGTCCTGCTTAGTCGAGCTAGTGTAATGGTCAAACCTCATTTTTCGTTCTGCCAGGACCTTTCTCAGTGTAGTAAAAAGGCATGACAACTTAGAAACTTGGTTTTATTTTTACGTGCAAAGAAAATGAAGTAGGAAATTTCTTACTGGATGATGGTCTGTACTACACTTTTCACTCAGCGTCTTCTATGTAATTCTTCATTGTGCCTTTGTCAGCATTTCCATTGCATCATTTTAAAGGCACTAAGCTGGTGTTTATGGGCACCCAGTAAAAGTATATTGCCCTGTATTCTATTGTAATGTCTTCGTGAGACTTGGTTGTGGTCCTTGCGCATATTTCTGCATTGTTACGAGTTCGCGTTTAAGCACTGCTGGACAGTCATGTTTTCTTAAATTTTCTTCCTATTAGTGCACCTTGTGCTGCAATCTTTGTCTTGTATGCATTGTTATGTGATATACACATCGTACAAGTACAGCGCTGTTAACGGAAACATGCAGTCCCTGGTTTACCTTATTTTTCTCTTACAGCTGCAAGTCCGTCATTAGAAATTCTAGTCTAGAGGAATGTGCTCATTGTAACATTAGATGTTCAATGCTCAACTCTACGAGTGAAATGAAAAATAGTGTAGAAGTTGCCTTCACGATAACCGTGACCTGAGTGTACACTGCTTTGCACTGTTTTGTATTCTAGTCATTTCATATAGCGCAGGCTTCCATTAGAGTCACTTTAGCACGCCATCAGACATAATGTGGAAGCACATATTCTACTATAGCCGGTGACTGGACAAGAGTTTGGTGGAAGTTCCTTCCACCCCCCTCCATTTTAGCTAAGTGAATGCTGTAGAGGGGCAACCTCCTTTCCAGCATTTGCTCTGCTAAAGTGGAAAGGGTTTGGAGAAGTTTCCGCCGACACCGATTATAGATCTGTTGGTTGGTAATGAACTGAGGACAATGGGGGTGATTATAGCGATGGGTTTCTCCCCTTAGCACGACCAACACAAAGCGAGAAATGACGCTGGCCAAGCCCGCGGACCAAGACGAGGACGAATGCGAAGCTGACGGTGATGCTCACGGCAGCAGCAACCGTGACAGCGACATCGACATCATCGACGAAGACACAGACAACAGCCTCCACTCGATGAACTCGTCTGCCCTCGGCCACACGTCGCTCATGAGCTTCAGTGAGCTCTCGGGTATGCCCATTTGTCATCTGCAGGTTCGAAACAGGAAATTGTTGCAAGATGTCACGATTAGTCCGAGTGAATGAGAGTAGTGTGCCTCAAGATGCCACTTGTGTCGTAGCTGTAGAGAAGTAGTTGCTGGCGTAAGTTCGTAAGCTGGCAAACCGCCTCCTTACGCATCCCGAGTTTGTAGGCTCGGGTTCCAGCTGAAGTGCCCTCAATTCGAAGGGCTTATTTCCGAGAAGGCATTGTGTAACCAAGATCGCAGTTGAACGTTGGAAGATTCCCCCCATATGGCCTAAATGAATTCTCAGTCCTTCGCTGTGGCGTGTTGAAGGGCTTTCATAGGTCTGGCATGCGAACCCCAGAATTTAGTTTGGTTCGGTCCTTGACTTGTCCCTTGTAGGCCACCACTGATCTTACCTTCAGAAAATGCAGAGGTCTTTAAAGCTTTTTCGTGTTTTGACCGCTTCCTTTCGTCTACATGCTTTTTCTCGACACATTCGAGCCGACAAACGCGGTTATTTCGTCGGCAAACGGGGAAGTTGTGCCCCCCTGTTTCACGGTGTGTCGGTGCGTCGTTGCCGCAGTGGGAACGTCCAGCTCGTTCGGCAACCTGGAAGTGCTGTCCTCCGATTCGCTGGAGCCCGGCACCGCCAGCTCGGACGCATCCCTTCCTGCGGGCCTGGAACTGAGGCCCGGGGTGCGGCGCTACAGGCACGTCCCCAACACGAGGCTCAACTGGTCCCTCACCCTCCTGGCCGTCGTGGTGGCGGCGGCGGCTGTCGGACTCGGCGTCGGACACTACCTCGGTGAGTGTCAGCAGCTTAAAGGGACACTGACAGGGTACCGTGTTCGCTCGATCATAACGCACCCCTGATCGTACTGCGGAGGGAGCACGTACCTCGTAGAGCAGGTTTTATGAAAATCACGCCAATACAAAAATAACTACCGTGCACTAGTTGCCGTTGTGGGAGTTTGACAATGGTTCTTCGCTGTCCACAGAGGTGATCCTTGCTTTCGTCTAAAGCGTTTTTGGTGCTGCGCTTCTTGCGCTCGTACGAGTGTTGGACCGTCGCTCCTGGGAAGGTCGTCTTCCAAAAATCTTTGCAAGCTCGTCGGGCCGCTGGGATTGCGAGGTCAGGCGGTGCCGCTCCGTTGTTATCTTTTCCCGTCAGCGTGATGGCCTTTTGTATTCATAATACCTCCTAGACGATTTTTTTTTTTTCATCTTGAGACGGCAGACATTAGTTGTAGTGTGAGAGAATACGGGTGATACGGATACCAAAATGGCGAATGTAAACAAACGGTCACGATGGTGATGGGGCTAGCCACCTCGTACCGAGTATTGCGTTTTTCTTTCCAAGTTTCGAGTTTTCCGTGTCGATTGTAACGCGCATGTATTTTCGGGCACCGATTTGGCGAAAAAAGTGCACGGTTACAATCATGCAAACGCATTATTATGCTTGCTGACGTTTTTATTTGAACATGACCTATAAGAGCCCACGTACCCAGAACACAATTTGCGGCTCGAAATTGCGTTTTCTTTCCGCCCAAAAGCAGCCGGTCGAGAAGTGACCAGTTTCAGTCGCGCTCACTCTCTTTTTTATTGTCGCGGGGGTCGTTCAAACTATGTGTACCAAATATATTCAAAGTCGTACGACATATAAGTCGCACATTCAATGTTAAAAATAGAGAAGAATATAAACCCCATTTTGTGGCCTCAAAGAAGCTGGAAATACGTTGATAGAAAAAAGAAATGTTGCACAGATCACGGGAAGTGCACGTCCACGTCATTCTCAATATGGCAGCGTACTGCTGGTTGGACAACGCGATGGCGGCGCACGACGGACCAACGTTGCGACGGATGTGGGGCCGCTACTTCGGAACTGTCGTTCGTGGTTGCAGGCCAATCGATCTTCAAGCGCAGAACGTGGAGCGGAAGGGATATTAGTGCGAAGCAATTGGACGACAAAACAGTACACGCAACTTTGTCGTTGTCGTCGTTTGCTTCACAGGCTTGAGAAACGGAGAAGATGAAAATGCGGTCGGGTGTGGCCACGTGGCGTTCGTGCTCATGTTCAGGTTTCGGTTCGGAGCAGTCGAGTTTTTTTGGGGCTTACAGTCGACTCTCATTAATTCAAACTCCAGAAAGTCGCAGATTTTAGTTTGAATTATCAGAAGTTTGAATTATCAGAAATTCATCTAAATATGATACTAGACAACATTATGATTTGTTACATGGATAGCTACACATACTATGATGATTTTTACAGTTTCCTCTATAGGCCTAATAATAAGCAAGTACAGGCATAACACATTGGTGAAAGTGTTCAGTTTATTCATCCGGCAAAAAAGTTGTCGATTGTGGACTGTTTAGTGTGCACATGAGATTTCAAAACAAAATTTTCAATACCAGCCAACGCAGTAGCTCTTTACGGGACTCTTCCTTTGCGGACAGAAACTTCCGGAGCTGAGCGATGTGCTCAAAGGCCTCTGCAGCTGTGACAGTTCGTACAGGGTCATCCCTTTCTTCATCGTCATCTTCACTCTCACTGCTGCGCTGTGCTGGAATTACTTCCTGTACTATGTCCTCTAATGAGTCATCACGACAAACACACACACATCGTCGTCAAGACTAGCATATTCCGCCAGCTCGGCGTTCACATTATGTGCTTCAAGGCCAGAAAGCAGGATGCCAGTGAGCTGTTCCTCATCCTCGATATCGTCTTGGTCATCATTGCTAGGTGCAGTCTCGGCGCAGTCAGGGTGGTAAAAGCAGCATGTTGAAAGCAGTTTTTTATAGTGTTTTCAGTCACTGAGTCCCATGCATCCGAGAGCATGCCAATGGCAGTAAGAAGTGCGATGGTGTATGGCTTGTCATTGTCCATGCACAGCAACATTCTCTGTAGAAACTGCCTCCTGTAGTACACTTTCAAGTTCTTTATCACCCCTTGGTCCAGGGGCTGAAGAGCAGCTGTGGTGTTGGGAGGCAGAAACTCTAACTGGATTGCCTCGAGTCCCTCAACATGTCCATGAGCTGGGCAGTTATCCACCACAAACAAGACCTTCCTCTTGGCACGCTTAAAATCACCATCAAGCTTGTGCAGCCATTTCTCGAACAGAGCTTGGGTCACCCAGGCGCCCGTGTTCGAAGCATACATGACTGGAAGCGTTCGGATGCCTTTGGAACATGTCGGACGCTTCGCCTTGCCAATTACGAAAAGTTCAGGCTTGTGACTTCCGTCCATGCTTGCGCATACCATGACGGTCACCCTCTCTTTGCTCAGCTTGCCTCTGGTGCAGCGTTCACCACGACGACACAAAGTCTGGTTAGGCAAACACTTATAAAAAAGACCCATCTCGTTCGCGTTATAGATGTCACCTGGGGCATGCTCCCGCAGCAGACACTGCAATCTTGTTTGCTGCCAGCTGCTGACAACGCCTAGATCCACCGCTGCCACCTCACCGCTGACAGTCTTAAATGCCAAACCATACCGTTCCCTAAACCGCGAGATCCAGCCATCACTGCACTTGAAGCTTTCTAAATTCATCCGTGAGACCAGTTCATCAGCCTTTTCCCGCAAGATCGGCCCACTCACAGGAAGGTTGGAGCTCCATGCTCGCTTTAGCCACAAGAGAAGTGCGTCTTCGAGCTCCGGGTGCGCCGCTTCTCTAAGCCTCTTTCGGTCTGGTGCAAATTTGCTTGCCTTCTCCCGAAGCTTGTCCCTTGGCTTTCACGATCGTTGTTAGCGTGCTTTTGGTGATGCTATATTTGAACGCCATTTCGGTTTTCTTCACGCCTGACTCAACTTCTTCAATGACAGCTAGTTTCTCCTTGACCAAAAGCGCTTTATACTTTCCACGTAAAGCCATGTCGATGATGAGGAGCGAAAGCAAAGTGCGTTGCCGCCTAGTCCTAGCACACACGACATCGAAGTATCGAAGACAATGGTGGACTGAATTCGTTTCGATAATCTAGCGGCTGCGGCTACGGCTTGTAACGTTGCCAGACATGAACCGAAAATGGCTCCATTTAGACCGTAGAAACGTCGTACAGGAAAACGAAAAGTATGAATTAGGCGAAAACGCCGTTCGAATTAAGCGGCTTATAAATACATTAAAAACATAGCGGGACAACCAAAATTTTCAAATCTGTTTGAATTAACCGGAAGTACGAATAATCCGAGTTTGAATTATCGCGAGCCTACTGTATTAAAAAATATACGTGATTCTGCAGCAAACTATGGATTGGGTAGTCTCTTGACACCATGTTAAATCACCTAACAAAACAATTAAAAAAAAAAAAAGAAAAAAAATTTTGGGGCGGTGGTAGTGTTTCTTTAAGCACTTAGTCTCTTAGACCTTTGGGGTCCACAAACGCATATGGAGGTCCATGAAGCCCTGACTCATTTGTCAGGCCAAGCTGTAAAACTTTGTTTTGGTCATATGCGGAAAAAAACAAATCTCTCGTGCGATGGTCTGTCGTTTTTTGTACATTGCATAAACTCTAGACAAAATTCACTTTTATTTTAGGCAACAAGTATATTATTCTTGCCCAGTTTTGTTATTCTCAAAGCTGACACTGCCTCTCGCAGCAAATCCGTGGGGAAACAGTCTCAGAGGCGTGAATTACGCGGCGGCCTCTGCAGTTTGTGCTTTTTTCTTGTTGCACCCTGAGGAGGACGCTCTTCGCACAGGCTGGTCCGACCGCTGGTTCCTGCAGCTGAAGATGTCGCAGTCTCCCAGATCAGTGCTGAGGGCTCTCCACAAGGAGCTGGAGGCCTGCGTGCAGCACCAGGACAAGTCGCCACACCCCCTCCACACCAGGGACGAGAGGGTGAGCAGCCATTCTTCCCGAACAAGACCGAAGAAGTCACCATATCTATTCAAGAATACTAGGTCAACGGTGTATGTTTTTTAAGCACAGAATGTGTTATTAGCAGTTTGAGCGGAGAAAGCACTCTTGTAAGGGAAGAGTACCGCTCCAGTGCTGCGTCATTGCTCTACTGGAACTCGAGTCCTCGCCGACTCGGAACTTGCGTCTAATCGGTGCTCCGTGCCGTCCTCTGCCAAGTGACCTAAAAAATGTGGCACTGCGGCCTTGTCATCTAGAAGGTGTTGAGCGTGTCCGCTCGCACATAGTCGGAGAGTGTGCAGGAGGCGAGTGGAGGAGAGAGCAACCACATGTTTCGAAAAAGACGGGGAGACACAAAATACCAAGCGGGTCCAAGCTAGTGTGTGTGACTGTAAGAGACGCAAAGCTTTGTTTTCCACCCAAATGCTTGCTGTGGCAGTGCTTTATTTCAGAGATGCTGCAGCGCAGCTATATTTGTGCCATGGAGGCACAGGGCGTGCACCAAGTTCATCCGTTTGGAATCGCCACAGAGTGACTCACGATAGCGCAGGAAAGGGTCGGGCAAACCTTTTTGCTGCGCCGTTCTGTGATAGGAGGGGTGCACCTATACCCACATGCAAGTGGTGCCTCCGGGAGCCACCATCTTGCTGCCGGTGGGTGTGGCTCGTCCAGTGGTCGGGCCTTTGTGAGGCACGCCCGCAGTTGCTGGACTGGTGCCCCCTCCAAATTTTTCCGCACACAGTGGCAAGACCAGTTTTTGAAGCTCAGTATTTTGCATATGCGTATAATTTTGACTTAAAAAAAGGTCTACCCACAATAATGAGCTCAATATCAGATCCAGGGGTCTCCAAACCCCGGCCTGTGTCTGGCCGCAATTTTTCCAACGAGGCCCTGCCCACTTGTAACAGGTCCCCTACCACCAGCGCAACAGAAAGCGCGCGTAAAGAAACAGGGTTGCAATGTGCACCAACCGTGCAGATGAAGATACAAGAGAAACGCAGGGCGTGTCCTCTCGTCACATTATTCTTTGGACGTTGGCATTATCAGCATCACCATTCTCAGCCGTTTCTTTTATATCTCTGTAACCATGTATGTTAAAACTCCTTTGCATTCACACATATGTTGTGTTTAGTGACCCATGTTGTATCTATCGCACATTGTCGGCATCAGTTCTATCATGGTCATTAGACTTCTGGCCGTGTGAACATGCCAAAGCCTCCTACGCGCTTGCATTTATGCCTTGAGAGTTACATGGGTCTCAGTTATTGTGTAATGTCATAATTAGCTAAGTATTGAATTTTGAAATGAATTATACGCTCTAACTTCCAGTTTTGTATTTACACGTTTGTTAGGATTATTTATTTGGTTTTTTCCCATTTATATTTACAATCGCCAGCCGATTATTCGGACGTTTTTGTCAAACCGTCACTCACCCCATAGAGTTATTGTATACCGTATTTACTCGCATAATATACACACTTGTTTTCCCCAAAAATTGACACATATTGCTGGGGGGGTACACGGGGTAAAATTTACATTTACACACTTAGTGAAAATGTCATATTAGATGCCAATATGACAGGGCAAGGTACTGTAGCACGTCTTTAGTGATGGAGTCGCACCCAGGGCTGGTCGGGGCCACGCCACAATAACCATGCTTTATAAATTACAAACCTTTTTGGGGTGCTTTCGGGGTGCCTTTTGCCGAAGGAAAAGCGCCCTACGAAGCTCACTCAGCATGAAAAGCAACACAACCGCAAACCACAACCGTTTTTAGGCGATATATATTGCTAGTATCCTGCGGGCACACTCGGGTATAATCCACGACAATGCGTATAAGAACTCATCCAAAGTCCAATTTTTGACTGCACCCTCAAGTATAATCTGCGACTGCACGTGTAAGAACTCGTACGAAGTCCAACCATTGACCGCCAAAGGCCCGCTCGCACGGTTCAAGTTTCGTTCACGGAGAGGCTACCAGACACTCTCAGCCTACAGCAGAGCGTGCACCTCGCTGTGCCATTCTGTTGCGGACTAAAAAAACATATTTACCCCGTTCTGTTGCAAATTAAGGGAGGACATAAACCTAAATTTAAAAATGTTTTGAAAAAATTCGTTTTTCAATTTTGAGGTTTTCAGTTTTAGAAACTAATTATACACCCTTACACTAAATTTCATAACATGCGCCAAATAGTTACATTGATATAAAATATTTTCAACCCATTGTGAAGCAGTAACAAAGTAAAGGAGTTCAATGTTTGAATGCATTTTTCTCAGTTCCGCTTTTGCTGCAAATTTCATACAAAGGAATCTTTTGTTCGAAGGTAAAATTATTCTGATACCACAATCAAGATGTTTCTGAACTGAAATTTACTGGGGAATCGGGCTATCTACTTTATTTTGTTTTAAGTTAAAGTCCTCATTGAGAAAAAACTATGTTTTCAAAAATTGACATAGGACAGATATGCATCTCATATTTTGAAGTAATAACTCTTCCTGAAATATTTACATTTCAGTTATAAAAACTAGATAGCCCGAAGTCCCACATCCCCCACCTTTATATTCAAGCAGACAAAATGATGTTTAATAGCTTCATTTGCATATCATAGATTTCTTAACGAAGAGTGACTCATCTTCTCATGCAGGTATGTAAAGTTGTCCTAGAGACGTCTCAAGTTAAATCTGCCTCGCAAATTTCATTCCGATCACTTGAGTAGTTCAGAAGTTCAGCTTCTAGCTAGTGTCCCCCCTTAAATAAACACATTTACTCAGAGTATGCGAAATTAGGCCTAACCACTTTCACGATTTCACTGTCCGAAAGTGGACCACAGACGACGGCTTGTTTGTTGACATCAGTGCCTCCGATAGGCGAAGAATGTCCGGGGCTCGGCAATTCCTCGACCCAAGCTTCGTCAAGTGTGCACGACACTCGGTTTCACGGTTGATCACTTCTGTAACTACCCGAACTACGCACTTGTGGCCGTAACGTGAGCCACTGTGACGTGAGCAGCCTGGCTTGGCTTGACTGGGCGGCAAGAAAACTGGCTTGGTGGCTTGCTAAATTGGACGCAATTCGAGACTCAAGGATCCGAAAATTGGAACTCTGTTGATTACGGGAGGGGAAAAAAAAAGTCGGAATATTGATGCCCGTTGTGGGGGTGCGTTTATTATGCGAGGAAATAAGGTAACGTTGATCGAAATTTCGGATGCCATACAGCTTATTGATTGATATTTCGGACATAATTTGCATGATTTCCTTAGTTTACAGCCACAAAACAGCCACTGCGATCAGCGCCATGAGCTTAGTCATCGTTGCTTTGGCTGTTTTGAGTTTGCCCTGTAGCCTCGACACCACGTCCTACGCAATAAACAAGTTGGGTTGAGGCTGTAGTCTGGTAAAGTGCCGCCGTCTGCCCATTCTTCTGGCTCTTCCAGATGTTCCCGTGGTCCGTGTTTTCGAGTGCGACCGCGAGAAGAGCGGCCGTGTTCCGTACTTGTGGTCTTTGAGCGCAAAGGTTTTTTCGGTAGCCTTAGTATTGAAGCGAGCTTGGTGGACTAGACGTTGTCTCCAAATAGTGGCAAATGGTGCCAACTTAAACTTCGCTGTTTGTGCCAACAAAGGCGCCGACAAAGCGCAGCACCGTAATCAAACAGATCAACAAACTAGTGAAGATTGAACAATATAAAGCAGAAGTTGCACGAGAACTTAAAATTGACATCAAGTGCAGCAAAATATGCGTCAAAATTTAATATTTTGACTGAAATCGATTTTCGGACCGCTTGAATATTTGGACAGTTTCGGGGCCCCCTCCGAGTACGAAAAACCGGTTGGCGTCTGTACTTAACCGCTTTCTAGCCCTCGAGACAGCGACAGATCCTCGATCCGACCAAAATGTTTGGGGACCCCGGTACAATCGATCGAGCTAACTGCTTCGACCTTGAGATGAAAATAAACTTGAAGGGACTTCTTTTACTGGTTTTTAATTTGCACCAAACCTGAGCACACTGAACGTAGTAACTTCATGAGACTTTTCTTTTCTCGAATTTTGCTTTCTTTTTTAAAAGTCATAGGCAAATTAAAATTACAAAAACAAGCAAAAAATAACTTCTTTCATGGCGTCGTTGGTCGGCTTGAGTGGAACTAGAGGAGGGTGGTGAGCTCAGCGAGCACTCACGGCTGCCGCACTCCGTGTCGACGACTTGAGAGGGCGCCACTAAAGCATGTGCTGGATAGGCTGTATGAAGCGGGCAGCCAGGGCGGCTCGCATTGCATTTGCTGCGCGATTAAAGACTATTTCGGCATGACACCTCATTGGCCACAAACAACAGCAAGCACGGGTGGAGATCAGTTCAGAACAGGAGCCACTTTGCACTGCCATACCGCAAACGGCCAAACTGCAAGCCACACCTCGCTGAAGGCCTTTGCAACGCTCGGAACCGGTCAGATCCTCGAGCCCGTAACGACCACAGCGCCGCTGCATACATCCGGGACCTTTCTACGCTCACCGCTCGTCGGTGCCTGATTCCACTACACCTTTCTAGTACGCGCCACCTTTTTCCGACCGGGTTATTTCTTGTTTCCGTACTTTATAAACTGCATTTGTTTCTCTTCTGATCTAAAA
>JAZHYW010061812.1:0-10350 GCA_037355805.1 Ixodes ricinus
AATAATAATAATAATAATAATAATAATAATAATAATAATAATATCCTGATACATAATTATTTCTATTTTCCTCCGTAGATTCAAGGTTTATTTTGAGTTCATCAGCTTGCGTTGAATCGAAATTAAACGTTTTCGGAGCGATATATATGGTTTTGTACGTTTTTTTATCGTTCCGGACGTGTCTCCAGTTACTATGGAAGTTCGTCACCAGCTCGCCTGTGTTCTTACCCTTTCATCGCATTATACACATTTAGAATAAAAACTATTTGTTTTCTTTTGTCCAAGAGAATCTAACATGGGGAAATCTGAGCCTTTAATAATAAATGGAAGGGTTGAAAAATCATTACATCATAGTTTATTGTGTTTTTTTTTCTTTTTCTTTTTTTAAGCCACTCGGATGATTGCGTAGCTCTCTTCAAGTTTTGAACAGTGTTGTCATTGGTTCGAAAAAGTCCCACCGAAATTCCGATTTGAAAATTCCAGAACGGGGCTCACATCTTGTATGTAGCTTCCTAAAAAAAGATATATCAGCACGCACATGAATCGACTTAACGATTATTAGTTTATCTCCTTATTCGTCTACCGAGCTACTGCCCTCATCTCCAAAAACAAAACAAAACAAAAACAAAAAGGTTCGTCTTTTTGGTATATTGAAAGCGACAAAATTCAGTCACCCGACGTCACGGAGTCACGAGACTTTACGTCACACGACCACTCGACGTGACGTCAGATCACGTCATTCGACAGAACGACGTCACAGCGTCGCGCGACACCACGGTGTCACGTAACGTCACGTTGCCACGCGACGACTGCCACGACGATGACGTCGCGCGGTGAACCTCCTAAAACGCCGACGGGTCGTCACGTGAACCCCCTGACGTCATCAGCGTGACGTCACCATCAGAGCTACATGCCACGCACACGAAAGCACTAAAGCACCCCGGTCACACTGCTCGTACTTCATGCGAGTGTGTGTGCTGCAGCAGGCACAAGGACATAATTACCTGCAGCCAAGCCTCAAGCATTTTCGAAGCATGTTTTTGTATGACCCATGTGACAGGAAGAGGAAGAAACGCGCCTCAGACTGTATCCCTTGTAACGGGCGGTAGCTTGCGCCACCTACTGTCTTTTGCACGATGTAATATCAGTGTGGTCGCGGTTTAAGAGACGGCCCTGTAAATGTTACGGCATTTAATAAATGAACCGAACGGAGAACGAGCGAATTGAACCGTTTCTAAGAGAAAGGATACGTGACCAAACAACCGCGTTCGCCCTTTTTGCGCGCCATGCAGCTTCCCGCTGCTACTTCTCCCACTTCCAGAGTGCCGGCACGAATGTGCACGAGTATTCAACGGGCGATAACGTAAGTTCCGAAGGGGAGGGAAGAAGAAAAACACACGCGAAAGACAAGGGGTTTGCGGTTAACGAGCGAAAAACGCCGGCGAACATGCGAGCTCGAAGTCCGAAGGTCGGCCGATCCGCGTGGTGTTCGCCGTCTTCGAAAGAGAATTCTATCGGGAGGGGCGGCTTCCAGTTACGCGGCGAGCAAAAACGCGCGTGTGTATACTCACAACAAAGCGATCGCTCGTTCCGAGGACACGCTCGACGGACCCCGAATGTACATTTCCTGGGCCGGGACGTTTTGATTTAGAATTGCCGCGAGCGCGGATACACTCGACCCCAGACAGGCAGCGAGGAGGCCTCGCTGTTTGTTTTTGGGTGCGTGCGCCGTCCCGGTGACACACATTTCCCAATTACGGCCTGTTGCGGCACCGATTACGCTACACGCACCCTTCCGTCATGCCCGAAACCGACCACGAAATCCTTTTGTGCCGTTTATTTTTTTTAGTCCCATCATTACCTCGGTATTGGGATGTCCACAAGGCACGAAAGGTTACTCATTGTCAGCGCCGAAGCTATTCGATTTCCGATTTGGATGGGCAGTATACAAAGGGGTGAACCTACCGTGCGCTTTTGCATCCATTAGGCCGTGCCCTTCTGTCGAAGTCATGTATGGTGGGAGGAGTTGGCAAATGTGGAAGTGGAGGAAAGGTCAGGGAAGCTCACCCTGTGTCCACCGTATTCGTATGCGTCTATTCAAATGAACAGTGCAAATATATGGTGTATGTTTCAAGTAAACGGCACTTATAATTTTTTAGTGGCGTTAATATCCTGCGAAACCCGCATCAGCTCTTTTTTTTTTTTTTCACGCAAGGGCAGTAGCAGAAACGTGTAGAGATGAACGAACAGCCTTCTCCCCACACTCGCAGAGAGAACAAGTGGCCGTGTGATCTGATGCCGATTGTATGTCGCTAATGTTCATCAGTCACGTGTCGAGGCTGAACAACTACAGAGAACCAGAGTGTCGAACCGAAATTTTTACCGGTTCGGTTTGGGTTCGGGTTTACGGCTTTCGGTTCACATCCGGTTCAGTTCCGGGGAGCAAAAATGACGGTTTGAACCGGTTCGAACCGGTTTGACCCGCTAAATTGAGACTATATTTTCCACGTTGTTCTGGCAATAGGCACTATTTATGCCGTTAAACGATTAACTATATAGTTTCTTTTCTATATCGTTTGTGCAATCTACTCTTATTTTCAGGTCGCAGTATTACAAGTTAAATCGTGGTTGTGCCCTGGAACTAAGGAATTAGTTAGAGTGCACAAAATCGTGAAATTGACACTTCGTCGCCATATATATATAACGAACTATGGTTTACGAGATACGTTTTCACAATATATATATGATGATGACACAACTGAGCTTACAGCAATAAAATTTTCAAAATGTCACGGACGCCTTAGGACAAGCCCTTCCAGTCTATCTTTTCTGTAAATATGAGCCGCAATCACAATGCTTGTCTTTCTAACCAACATTGCTTACACTCAGCACTGTGATGCAGGCGACGAATCATGCAGAAAGGTGTGATTGAAACTGTTCACTTTAATCTATAAGTACCTTCGTACTCAGATCGCATCTGGCCTAAAACAGTGCTTACCCCAGTGAAGACAGGATAAACTGGCATAGCCTGAATGTTGAGGTTTGTTCTTGACAAGATGCCGGTCAATTTAATTTGCAAATAAGCATCACCCTCGCTAATTGATGATTTTTTGTTAAATAAAACCGAAGTGGTATTTCATGCTCTATACTCGGTATGGCAGCTACTTAATTGAACACTTTTTGACGGTTTGCGTGCGTAATAGTCATAGTTCCACCATGCGTCCTTATGTATTTTGTTTTCGTCCAACCCACAGACACATGGAAGTTCTGTTCACCACACTAAAAGAGGCCACAACAGACTTCTATATGTTTGAGAAGTTATATATGTGTCAGGAACACATAGTTGTTTAAATTAAATTCAAAATAAAAAAAAATTATTTAAGGCTTTTCCATATCACTTATATCGGGTCTATCGAGGAAAGAAACTCCGGAAAAGGTTCGCAGAGCATCTTTCAGATAATTTGGGGATGCATTTATTTATAATATATATCTTTGAAATGATCGATCTTCTACTTAGGTTGCCAAATCTTCAGTCAATAATTAAATATATATTTTATTATCACCGATAAATTTGACTTTATGAAGTTCACATAACCGCTTGAGACCGACACGGGAGGACGGTACTCGACAACACGCCAGCTGTTGTGTTTGCGGAAACATGCTTTTCTTCGATGTTTTGCAGTGTAAAATACCGGGTTGCAGGGTATTTCAAAAATTACTTTGTGCTCACATGATAGATAGGAAGGCAAATACACAAAATTCGCAGAGAGAGGAAGATAACTGGTACTCTTTTCTTAAGAATCCCTTACAAAACACCTTACTGCAAAAAGAGATGCATAGAAATGCATGCAATCATATTCCTAATTAAACATGAACTACGCAAAGGACAAACAAAGATTCTTAGAATCCTATATAATATAATCACATTTGGGCATCAAATTGCCTGAGCTCGAAACTTCGCGAGATACTACCTCGGGAGGCACTACCCAGGGGTTTTACGTGCACTTGTTTTGGGCGCTCACTTTACAACTCTGCTCTTTTTCAGTCATGTGCTCCAACATTTCATTAGGCTGACGTATATCATCGCGAGACTGCTATAAATACTGCACAACTTTACAATTTGGACATCTATTCCTAGTGTTGCGAACATCGCTATTCACAAGAATGCTGAACTGTTTAACATGGTTTGCACGTAGCGTCATCGCACTATGTGCTGGTGGTCACAGCGAGTTGTTCCTGCTGAGAGAACCAAATCCGGCGGGGCAAAATGCACGCTGTAAAAGGTTCGCGCTCAGTGCAAGCCATGTATTTGATGGGGAGGGGGGATCGGTGGCCGAGTGGGCTAAAGCGCACACCCAGCTCGACGCGCGTGGAGCGAAAGCTCGCGCTGCTGAACCCAGGGATCCTGGGCTCGAGCCCCACCCCTGCCCGTTTCGATCTGGATGAGCATCGTACCGGCGTGCGGTCGTGTAACCCAGGCTAGCGGTTGTGCCGCACTGGCTAAATTGCTCATCTACAGCCAGTGACTCGTCGCAACTTTAAATGGCAGACCAACTACACGCTGCATAAATATCCCCACAACCCCCCCCTCAATTATTATTATTTGATGGGCACAAATTATTATTATTGGTGCATCGTCGTTATAGGCACGGCGCGAGCGTCTGGTACAAATAAAATTACGCTTTCTGGCAAGAATGTTTTTGCAAACAAAGTAGGTACTACTTTGTTTGCAAAAACATTCTTGCCAGAAAGCGTGATTTTATTTTATGAGAGTCGCACGAAAAAGTTCGGCTGTTTAGGCATAAATTTTGTGTACACATCCGGCAGGGGGCCACAAATGTTATGCCTAAATAGCCGAACTTTTCGTGCGACTCTCATTCGCTCTTTGCGTTGCTGAAGATGCTTCCCGCATGGGAGGCGAAACGTTTAATTAAATTGATATTTTTGTTGTGTCAAGCCGTTTTTGTTATTACATTTATCATGTCTTTGCCCGGCTTCTGGAGTATTTGTGCACAGTATTCTTTTAAAACTACCCCCACCATTTTTTTCCTGTTTTAGGGGACATTTTTTTTAAATTTATTTCTGGGTGATTGTTTCTCCGTTTTGGGGTGTGTTCGTTCGATAATTATATTTGTGCCACTTGTTAACAGTAATTCTACATTGATTTTACATTGCACCCAACTGTGAAGTTTAAACAAAATACACAGATGGTCGAAACTTGGAGAGGAACTTGAGAACGACACTCCTGTGAGACTTAGAGCGGCTGCCAACATTCGGCTGTCCCCCTGAGGCCACTATGGTCTTTAATAAAAAAAAATTGGGTTGTGTGTATGTTTATACAGTCTAGAACTTGGTCTGCCTCAACGGGCGACGAGTCTACCAGCTGTAGATGAGAAATTTAGCCAGTGCACTACAACCGCTAGCCTGGGGTCTTTAACGTGCATTACGCAGTAGTGATACATGACCGTACGTCTGTGCGATGCTCATCCAGATCGAAACGGGCCGGGGGGGGGGGAGGTTAACCCAGGATCCTGCGTTCTTCAGCGCGAGCCTTCGCTCCACGTGCTCCGAGCTGGTGTGCGCTAGACCACTCGGCCACCGATCCCCCTATGGTCTTTCTTTTCAGGTATCCCTGCCGTACACACTTCTAGTTCTATGCAACGTCGGTTTAATAAGTCACATTTAGTCCTTTCAATACTTCTCTTCTCGGGGACAACTTTCTGAGGCAGTTCAGCAACAACGAAAACATGTTTCAGTGCCTCAGTGAGGTGTATACAAGTAAAATGGGTCCTGAAACATTTTTTTGTACATTCAATAACTACCGCTAAGATGTAATCCCTTGCGTTGATAACTTGCAAAGACATCCATTAATTTTCTCCTCAACTCAATGGCATCCAAAGCGAGAGGCATTTTTAGCCATAATTAATCATACGTACTCGTAAGTAGGCGCAATTAATTGTAAAAAGCTAAAGTAACGCAGTGGAAATCGAACGCCGGACTGCGCGATCCTCGGCCCGACAACTTCACCCGGCACCACGAGAAGAGGTGAAAGAGCGAGCAAACAGCGGGACAGTCTGACCAACGGAAGCCTGCTGGAAGAGGCGACCGTCGGCGCGCGCAGCTGCTCCCGAACGTGATCCCACAAAGTATACGGAGCAGATCATAACGCCCTAACGGATAGCGCAGCAGGCGTGTGACGTCGCGACGTAGCACTGCAGCCAGTAGGTAAGTCAGCGGGAGCAATAAACCTACCGCCGTGGGGATTATACTTCGGTTGCCACAAGGTTTAAAAACCTTCTTTCACCTTATTCACCCCTTTTTTGTTTGGCAACAAACTCAGTGGCATCATCTATTGGGTGGCCCCGGCACACTTGCGGTTCACGTATATTTCCTAATCTTTTACTCATCGAAAATATCGTAAGGGTGCAGGCGAGCTGGTGAGTATTAGCCATGTTGAATTAACCTGAGACTTTTGATGTTTCCTCTCTACCCCAGTCTCAGGTTAATTCAACATGGTTTTTACTCATCATTCTTTTATCGAAAGAGATAATTAAGTCTGACAGTGCTATAAGTGGCCATTTCCAGAAGATAAAATGTATATTTAATTTCCCAAATACTGCGAAACTCGCCGTCTAGATCAGAACCGGAAGTGGTTGGGGGCTATTTGTACATTGGAGCCACCACGTTTCAACTCACAAGAGAAAAAGCGAATAATAGCTCTTTCGTTAAAGCGGTGGTATAAGGGGGAAGGGGGGGGGGGGGGGGGGGGCTTATAGATCGAAAAGTACGCTATAAAACCGTGTACATTCGTTGCCACAAAATAGTAGAGAGTTTTATGTCGGTAGACGAAACGATCGGTACCTCGGGTCGGGAGCTCGGACCGGTCGTTTTTCACGAAACGGCTTTTGGGAGTTTCAGGGAACCGTTTTTGCACATCCGATACGGTACGATGGGGCCTCCGGTACGCACTGCGCATGCGCGAGTTTTATGCGGTAACACATGCGCAGTTCGTACAGGAGGGCCCATCGCATCGTATCGGGTGTGCCAAAACGGTTCCCCAAAACTCTCTTTTCAGAGAGCCGCGTTTGCAGACAATCGGTGCAGGCTGGGTGCAGGTCGCGCCTCCTGGCAACGGAAATCCGCAATGGCTTCGTAAAGTAGGTAAAGAGGGGCTATGTTTTTTTTGGGGGGAGGGGGTATTCGGTAATTTCACAGAACTGAAGGAAACGCATTTCCCTTCTCAGAAATAGGCTGAAACTAAATTTGTGGAACAAACCACATTTTTTCTCGGTTTGCTAGAATGGGAGCGCTAAATGTGGCGGTGGCGTCCCCACCGTGACTGAACGATAGACCCTTTCCAAAATTCAATCTGGCCACTTTGATCACTATCATCATCTGTGAAACGGCATCTGTAGCGTACCAATGGCGGCCTTCTAGTGACTGATAAAGGAAGACGTTGAAGATGCTCCTAAGCGGATGATGCGAAGGTTCGGGGTTAGTACGATGCGACGTAGGTATGGAACACAAGAGCTATGTAAGCGTTCATTTCTAACTCAGATTCAGCAGATCTGTGGGCGGCACACAATAGACTTTAGAGCCCTTTGGTGTATAGAATTTTATCGAGGCGTGTGTGGGTTGGAACTTTGTTCTCAGTGCTGGTTGTTCGTCACCATCGAACTGAAAGTGATCGCGAAAGAACTACACATTGAGCAAATCAAATACAAGTTCATTACTGTCATTGGTAAGGGAAAACCTAAACTGCTGTACGGGCCACCAAAGGGTCTATTCGCCTGCTAAACGAGCGGATGATCTTTGTGGCAATCATGGCGCTAGAACTCTTTGACAGTGAGTTCGAATTAGATTTTTTGGTCAGAAAAACTTAGAAAAAGTCATTTTATTTGACACTCCTACCCCCAAAAAGGAGGAGATAGTCGACGGCGAGACTAGGGACGTTCGACCTCGCGTCGATGGATGAAGTGGATGTGCTAAGCCGACGTGCCTAATCTTGGGTCCGCGCTGCAAATCCCGGACACCCTAATCACTAGCGGCTGGGTCATCGAGCAGGGTTTAAACCGGTCTCGTCGAGGCCTTCACTAAAATGCTAGAGCGACGCATCAACCAACCGAGCTATGCCTTTTTTTTTCTTTATTGCCAACTGAGCTATGCAACATCCCCGCAAACTGAGCCAAACGAACAAGACGATTTTAAGAAAGCGTTGGTGTCTTGTTGACGTTTCGTTCATTTTCTGTTTTATTTGTCGTGACTTCGACTTGATTCACCGCCACCACTGACATTTCTTCCAGGTAAAACCACGATAGCTTTCATTCACGTTTGAAGCTTCGGCAAGCCTCTTCACACAGCGAAACAGAGGTTCTATAGCACAGCATACAGACTGGCGATTCAACCGCATCCGCAAAGCGGTTGCGAACGCGGTCGCCTAAAAATGCGATACAAATTCACGCGCAGTTTATGATAAAAACGAGCAAATCCGCTTCGCTGTTGCGATTCGAACGCCACTGTGAAGTCAGCCTAACTAATACAGTTCCCTAAAAAACGGTTCCCTTAAACTCTCTAAGAAGAGAGTTTTAGGGAACCGTTTATGCACATCGATACGGTACGCTGGGCCCTCCCGGAACGAACTGCGAATACGACTCGCACATTGAGAGCAGTGTTGCGGAGTTGCCACTTCCGGAGTTGGAATGATTCCGGAATCATTCCGCATTTTCGCGACCCCGGATTGGAATGGAATGGAATGGCGGCGACGTTGACGGGAATGGAATGGGAATGGAATTAGATGCCTTTTGCCCGGAATGGAATGGGAATGGAATAAACAAGGTTCTTCTATATCTTTTTTTTTTTTCACGTTCAGCTATACCGAGCCAGTCAGCGAGTCACTTGTTCAGGAAATAAAATGAGCGGGAAACTGCAAACCCGCGTAAGGCCCTAACAGACTCATACGCAAAAAAATGCAATACAAAAAACAAGCGTCAAAGCAAAGAACAGAGGGGGGGGGGAGCGGGCGGTGGTACCTTTCACCAGTGAAGTTCAACACATATCCGAATGCCTCTGCGCCCGTAATATTGTACGGCTCAATGGTACGTCATCAGCCGACGTTGACGTGACCCACTGCTCTGGTGATCCGATACCCAGGAAGGAGTCCAGACGTGGCCTCGCTGTGCGGACCCAGACTTCGTACACCGGCTACTCGTCTCGAGCGCGCTCTTTCTCGGAGGGCTCGCACCTGTGCCGGCCATCTGAGGTCGCAATCCACGAGGTCTCTGCTTGAATGATGCTAGGCGAAACTTGAGGACTGCCATTCCATTGCGTAGGAGGCGGAGGGTCGGCAGGTAGGGCCGTCGCAACAGGGATGCCACCGTATCGATTTTTCAATCATACCAGAATATAAGACATGGGCTTCAGGATGCTTCAGGTGGTCCACTTTTATCGAAACTTCCAAATGCAACTGCCTGCATGGTCTTCAACGAGGTCACCTACAACGAAAGTACGTATTGTCCTTTCATACAGCAGCGTGGTAAAGTTTCATGTTCAAGGCCACACCTGCAGATCAAGAATACCAGTTCATTCCAAGGTGACGTCATGTGGTCAGTGCTGACAGGGGCGCCCTTATTGGACAGGGAAGTCGTGATGTTTTGATGTAATTTATTTAGAGGTCGAGAAGTCTTTTCGCATCACTCGTCAGATCAGACAGAATGCCAGAGAAGGGAGCGCGGTCGATCCTTGATGGAAAGTTTTGTTAAACCCATTGATGACTCTTCGTCCGGAACCGCTACCTTCAAAGCGAAGTGCCAAGCCTGCCAAAAAGTAATTTCGGGACCAAATAAAAAGATATCTTCCACTTCAAACTTGACAAGTTTGGATCTCAGTTGGCATCTCGAAGAAATTTGAAAAATGCATTGCATTATTACTATTTATATTTCTGCCCTCCCTAAAATGTATTGTTATATTTGTATTTCCAAAGACTTGTTGCCTCTTTTTAAAATGTATTTCCGATACGTATCGTGATACATTTTTACAGGATATATTTGAAACTTGAATATCAGTGTTTTGCAACTATTTTCATCTATCCCAGTATTTGTATTTCCAAGTACATTTTTGAATATCTCTGCCCAACCCTGCAACGCAATGTACAGCTGTCAAGTGACACTTTTTAACGTTTAGGAATTAGAAGAATGGAATGGAACGATTCAGTCATTCCAGGAGTGAGAATGAGCCGAGTGTCCCCATTCCTAGGAGTTGAAAAGAATGGAATTATCGAAAACTCTAAATCCCCAGAATGGAATTGAATGGAATGGGGATATCCATTCCGCAACACTGGTGGAGCAACGAGAC
>JAZHYW010061814.1:0-12251 GCA_037355805.1 Ixodes ricinus
CCGCAACGCTTCCAGTAGGTGGGCGGTATAACCTGGTAGTGTTGTATCACTTTTCGATGTAAACACATTTCAACTTCAGCGGATAAAAAGAAGGTTGAAATGTTCATACGCATTGTTATTAATTTGTTTTAATGCATGTCTGCTGAAAAAGGCCAGAACTTTTTATTTATCAGAAAGTCTCCGCTTCTAGACGTGATAATTTATTTCCAAAAGATTGCAAATAATATAAGGAGTAATTGCAGCACCACTACTATGCAGTTGCTTTACCATGGGATATTTCGTCTTATCTACACCATTGGTTACCACCGAATCGAGTTCGCCTAGAACGCCCCAGTTACTATTAAAGAATAACACAAAAAGGGGGTGGTACTTATCCCGAGTACGAGCTACCATTAATTTCACGAATGTTTACTAAAATAACAATTATTTTCAGAGCTATCATATTCAAGCGAAGCGCCTGCTACACAAACTGCAGAAAAACGTATTATCTACGAACGCATTTCTATCTAGAATTGCAGTGAGCAAGTGTTTGTGTTTGCACATGGTGTGAAATTTGAAGGTAGTTGACTCTCACACTACATCGCAGATGAATGTTGAAACTGCGTAGAGAACAAGTCCTGACGCAACCCGGAAGGAGGTTCAGCTTCAATTCGTGCGCGCGCCATACCGGAATAAAGATATCCAACAACTAGATTTCACAATGCAATAGTGTTTTTTTTTTAATTTTTCAACGCAGTATTTTTTGCAGATCAAGTATATATATATAAACAAACGAGGCTGGGCAATAGTACGGACTGCTTAACTAGTGGCGAGATCCGAGCTGTTTGGTAATCTTCGATTAGCGTTAACATGAATATAATGGTCATATTTATTTTCATTGGAACAGCACTTGGTGAATTCCATTTTCTCACTTTTCAATTTGCATTAATATTTTCAGCGCATAATAAGAATCATTCATAGAAAATGCAGAGCTGCCCTTGCCCTAGGCTTTTTGAACATTTGGGGTTGTGACGACCTTTTTAACCACTTAAAACCTTTCCCAAGAATATTTTTTATGCCCGTAATAAAAACATTAAATGTGGTTTCGAGTTTTGTCATTCAAAAGAATCTTCGATGTATTTCGCTTGTAGAACTAGAAACAGCTCTTCAATGTTTTTCAAATCTGGGGATGAATTATTGCCGCTGTGCCTGTATTTATGTATGCTGTGAAATAATACAAACTTGGACTTTATTATAGGTTATCCCTGAAGGCAGAACGACTGACAGAAACGAAGATGTTTGTAAGATGCATCCTCCGAAAGAGGCCGGCCGTGCAATATCTCCCGGATGGTTCTACAACGCTAGCATTGATCTCTGTATGTACTATCAATTTGGTGCCCACAAGCGTGAAAATGAAAAGTCCAACAGATTTTCGTCTCTATCAGAATGCAGCAAAACATGCAGACGTAAGTACTGATGATTGCAGGGGGGGGGGGGGGAGAATAAAAATCAAATTTATTTAAATCGTGATTCACATGATGATTTAAGTTAAAATTTAAATCAGATCGCTTTTACTGTGATTATTTAAATCAAACGTTTCTGGAGAATAGAAAATCAAGTTGATTTAAATCGTGATTTACATCATGATTTAAGTGAAAATTGAAATCAGATCGCTTTTACTGTGAATATTTAAATCAAACCTTTTTCGCAAAAATAATTCAGATATATACTTTTATTTAGCGTGTGTCTATCGTGTGATACTTTTATGTGCATTTGTTTTGTATTTATATCAAGGAATCATCACAAGAAAGACTTATATTAGGCTGAGCTCGAGCACAAAGCAGTGGTTTTCTGAGCAAATCGGAACGTCAAACTTTCTTTCTACCACCCCCCTTTTTGTCAGTTACACAACGTCATTTTGCAAGTAAAAGAAGAATGTGAAAATAAAAACAATTACCTCTAGAAAAGTAATGTCCTATAACAAACAAATTAGAACGCATAAAAAAAAGTTTTCACTGACGAAAAAGAAAAATATCAAGCTTTTATTGTTCTAGTAGGGCGGGATTTCTTCCACAAAAATTTGCTAATCAAACAATACCCTAAGTTTACAGTAATTCTTTCTTCCGCAATGCTTTCAGTGATCAGACAAATTGGTCAATTAATCTGGCATGTCTAAAGATACGTCTAGTGATTAAAGAACACTATATTTTATAGCTACCGCAATTTAAAATAGACCTAAATCAAATAAATTTCTACTTAAATCAGGCAAATCATTTTTATCTAATTGAAAATGTAAAGATTTTTTTACCAACTATACCTGACTTGACTGCCTTTACAACTTAGGAGTACAGTATTATGTTCTCACATTGCATGTTTTTCCTACAAATGTTTCGTGCTGTGCTCAACTTGTTGATATTAGGTTGTGAGCGCAATATTTCTAGAAAACATTTACTGTGCGAACATTAATTGCTCGCCATTTATGTTGTTTCAGTATAGCCGCAAATGTAATGTTCACATCTATGCAAACATTTAGGAAGTAGAACACACGGTAAACGTTTAATACATTTTGTTGTCTAGACAGGGAAACATTAATATATATATTTGCAAATTTCTCTGCTAATAAGTTCTGAGCCAGAAAATAAATCATTTCCTCACATAGTTTCTCTTAGAGTTGATCGAGAAGGTCTTGCAATACACAAGAATGGAACGTAAACAAATTGGAAGACAAGCATTTGAGAAACAATTATGTTTTCAAATCGAAGTAAAATTTATCCTCTTTGATCTATAAAGATGGATGCCATCTTTATAAATCAAAGAGGATGAAATTTTACTTCGTATTGAAAACATAATTGTTTCTCAAATGCTTGTCTTCTAGTTTTTACACGTTCCATTCTTGTGTATTGCAAGCCTTCCTCGATCAACTCTAAGAGAACTATGTGAGGAAGTGATTATTTCTCCGGCTCGAACTTATTAGTCAGAGAAAATTTGGCAAATAAATATATTTGCAAATTAGGTTCAGAAATTTCGAAACACTTTCATCGTAATTTTGGGTAATAACAGTACGAGATCCAGATTGGCTCTTGTGTTAGCAACTGCCGTAATCAAGTTCCACAATTTAACATCAGGGTTTGTGTGGTTTTATCTTATATGATTTTTTTATCTAATATGATATTTTGTATATCTCTTTACTTTAGGTTTATCTTTCTCGAGCTCCCCAAAACTATTTGTATACACCTAGAGAACCAAAGTAAAAGCCGTCCCTGTTTGCGCTTTTAGAGCCTAACGCTAGGAAGGTCAATCAATTTTAATTCATTTTAGATGATATCTGACAACTTTTAAGTCATTTCTGAAAGTTTGTATGGAGGGTCAGGAAAAGCGTATTTCATAACGAATCATTTTATAAATAAGCATGAATCATCCCAACAAAAGAAAACTCGCAGCGGAAGTAATTATTACCACATGATTTACTGGAATTGTAAACTTGTGGCTTAATCAGACCTCGAGTGTACGCTGTGCATAAGGCTAAAAACTTAAAGCAGATTTATGAATGAACCTGTAAAAACTAAATGTTAAACTGCGAATACTTATGACACTTTTTGAATAATATTTATCCACAGGACACGAGCCAAGCTATTGTTTTGATACCCCAAAGAAAATCGGTAAAAAAACAAAGATTTGCAAGTGGTCTTACAATTCAACCCTAGGGACGTGTGTTGTTGTGTAGGGGACAAGAGGCAACCCAAAACTCAAATGTGTTTAATACAAAAGGTGATTGTTTAGATATATGCCAAGGTAAATACTCTTTGTTTTAACTCCAGAAGTATAAATGAGGTTTTTCAGGTTAGAGAAATAGTGGGATATATACAACCGATTGTTTTATTGAACATCAATACAGACTGGAAGCGATCAATATGCTTAAGGCGTACACTACCAGGTCCAGTCGAGAAAATTAAACCAGAAATTACACATCGGCAAACGAAAACTTCGTAAGAGTGTGACGCTAGCAGTGACAATATGTTTCGAGCACGACGTTATTTGGATAAAGTTACACAAAGAAATGAACCAAATGTTGTAGACGAAGTCCACCTAAACAATGTAGTCGTCCAAGAAATGACGGTATGGTTGCCTGTAGTATTTGTTTCAGTTAAACAACTTTGACGAGAACCACAAATTTTCTTTCATACATAATGAGAAGTTGTTTCGACAGAAATGAATGCTACAGGCATCACAATGTCACTTCATGGTCAGGTGAATATTAGGCTTGTGTAGACGCTGTGCTTATAGACAAACCGGTTTATATTGCTTTTTCAAATAACGTCATATTCTCAAATATTATCATTCTATCACCGCCGCGAGAGTGATACTCTCATGCAAATATTATCTTTCTGCTTTGTGTTTTCTTTTTTATTTATGCGGGCCAAAAATCAAGCATAATTTACTCGATGGAACTGTTAGACGTTTATCACTCTGTTGCTGTTTATATTTCTAGGTATGAGATAAATATAGTTAATTTGTTCTTACATACATCAATTATTGAAGTGACATTCTAAGCGCGGCAATAATTGATGACGTTAAAAGAAACTTGGAGGATGCTTAAGATTTACCTTATAGAGTGGAACGCGATAGCTGAAACATATAAACATACAAACTCCTCTCGTTCCCGAACCGTGCAAGCATACCTTGCATGGCCTAGTGTATGCCCCAATAAGGCGGAGAGCAACGTTTAATATTTTTCCAGTACACTGAAAGCTATGTTCAAACTGATACGTTAGTTATTTTGTTGGGCGATTTTAAGCGAGTCTCGCGCCGCAGGATAGATCAAATAGCGTGCGTTATAGAGACGCGAGAATACTGTATTTTTACGAGCGATATCGTTGCTGTTCTGAATTAGAGGATGTTGCTCACTGCGCGTCACACGGCCGGGGTATGCAGTTCACGCACTTTCAAGGTGCAAGTCATGCGCGATTAGATAGAGTGTACATTTGCCCCGAGATTATTAGAGCATGTCTGCTATATTCAGCAAATCGCGAGTCTCTTAAAGATGATTTTCTTGTTTCTTTGATAGTTTGTTCTTCCAACGAGACTCCCAAGAAGTTCGTGTGGAGTTGTGGAAATTTAATGCAAAACTTCTCGAAGTCGAATTGTTTGTAGAGGCGGTCCGCGAAAATCTGGAAGATTTATCTTGCGCTAGAAGGCAATATTTCAAGTTAAATGGGATTTAATTAAAACTAAACAAAACTGTTATATATTGAGCGCTAGTGTATTGAACAACGAACAACAGAAAGAAACACTGGAGTTAAACGGCCTGCTTTAGAAACTGATGCAGGAAGAATGTCAATCGCCCGGCTCCTTTTACGACGAAATAATTACAATAATAAATCATCTTGAATATCTAGATACAGGTACATATATATGGGGCGCTTGTGCGAGCAAGTGGTGCACACGATATGTCGCAAGGCGAAATACCCACGAAAAGAGGCTAGGAAAAGAAAGAAAATGTGCGAGCAAGAATGAGGTCAGCGAAATTGTGTACCACGGGTCCTGTAGAGTGATAAAGAGTTAATCGAACATGCGCTTGCAGATTAATATTAAAAAGTTTTCAGTTATCGAGAGCTTTAAAAGATGTGTTTCTGAAGTTTGTATTTACCGCTAATGCCCAATCTACCACACTATTTAAGAAAAAATTAGAACAGCCAATATATTTGTGGGTAGTAGAAAAAGCCATAGATAACCTGGAACCGGGAGAGTCACCCGGTCATGATAGTTTGGGAGCAAGTTATATAGAGCATTTAAAAACCAACTAGCCCCGTCGTTACACTGTTTTTTGCCGAAGCTTGTAAGATAAACGTCTTTCCCCATCGTTTTGGAGCACAACACAATTTTCATTCCACAAAGTGACTACCGCTTTGAAGCTCTAATTTGTTGGTTCTTACAACCCTATCGTATTAACTAATGTAGCTTACAAGAGTTTGATGAAAGTACTAGCGGAAAGATTGCAAAGTGTCATAAGCCATATTTTCGGACCACACCAGACGTGTGGTATAAAGTGCAGAAGCATTTAACGCACGAGCATGTTGTCCAAAGTATCCTAGAGTGTTGTGACACTATGGAAAGAAGAGTCGCTATGTTACAGATCGACCTCAAAAAGCTTTCGACCATGTGTCGCATGTAGTTATTTTGGCTATTTTGGAACATATAAATGTAGGTTGAGTTTTGTATCAAAATATACGTATGGCGTACCGAAATTGCGCCATCCATCTCGTGGTTAACAAAACTTGTCACTGAGCGTATGTGTTTTTTTTCTTCCGTGCACGACAAGGATGTCCTCTTTCGCCTTTGCTTTTTGTATTTTTATGGAACCCTTTTGTTTAAGCATTATTTCTAGTAGCTATATTAGAGGGTTCGTTACAAACGGCCGAAATCCGTATTTTGTCGTAATGCGAATGATGAGGCAATTTTTCGTATCGATAAAGATATGTAAAAAAATCCAGTAGAGGTGACAGAAACGTTCGCCAACATAAATGTAGTTCTTTCAATTTTGAAAAATGCATGGGTTTTTGGCACGGTAATCGGCTTTCACGCCGGCTGTGTTTGAACGTGTTGTATGGGCCGACTCCCGTCTCGTTACCTTGGGGTACCTGTGTACGATTACCGCAGTAATGATGAGTACTTGCGCGGTGAGGCTGGGGCATTGCGCGCGAAGGCGAACGAGTTGGTGGAAGGGGGGGGGGGGGGGCAGTGGTTTGTCTATTTTTGCTCGCGCTACTGTTTGCAATGCATTTCTTGCGGCAAAAGCGTGGTATGTTTTGTACGTCTTGCATTTCCCACGTGTGCATGTTCAGCGTATACACCGAGTTTTTTGCTGTTTTTATTTGGAGTTCGCTTGGGGAGCAAACGAGCAGAATAAACATTTTTCGTCGCTCAAGGCCTTTCTCAGTTGTTTGTCAGACAGCTCTTTCAAGATATTTATTTTTCTACAAGGCAAGAAAGATCCATTATTTCGCACGGTTATTCAAGTGAGGCTTCTGAGTGCCCTACCTGAGTTTATTGTTTCGTCAAGCGACGACGTCAGTGCTTGTGTATGCGTGTATAAAAAAGTTAATTGAAATCTATCGGGGTTTAGCCACTCGGTTATCGCACGAGTACTTGTCAGGGCATTTCTCGTAAACGGTTGTTTCATGATTTGATCGCTTTAATTTTTCCGATTCCGTTGTGCCGTACATTGTACTACTAAGGCCAAAACCAGGATGACCTCAAGCGAGTAAAAAAATCGACATCCTGTAGACCTTGATATGGGGAACTGCGTTTGAGATTTTGTTGTCTTCGTCTGTTTTTGTATTGTTCCCCATCTCAGGGTCTACAAGATGTCGATTCATTACCAGCTCGCCTTGCACTCTATCACTGCTCAAAAGAATGGTGGTGCCAGTATCCGCGAAAACATCTTTCTTTAAATTGCATTCTCGTACGCTGCCCGTTACAAGCTCAGCTAAGTGAAAAAGGCTTGCCCACAGAGTGGTCGGGAAATTTTTTTTATGGCGCAAAAAGAAAGAAATTATGAAACACGTCCTCCTGTATTGCTGGAATACGGTATTCCTTTGGGACGTCTTGCAAAGGACCCTCAAAAATGACCTTCCTTTAACACCATACGGGATTTCTTTTTTACCTGTGAAGGATACAGCACTGTGTTCCTGAACACGATCAGGCTGAGGGGCCTTCACAGTTTATGGAGGTGCAGTATGGCCGTGCGCCATGCTGACATTGATATACGTCCAGCGCACAAGTATTTTGTTGAGCATATATGTTTCCTGAAAGGATTCTAGAGGGCCCAGCAGACCCAACTTGAGTGGTGGCCACTTCTTGAGACACTCGCTTACTTCAAAGACGTTTAGCATTTGTTACGTCAGCGAGTCAGGTGATGTGTTTTAGTATTTTACTTCAGTGCCCTGACGCAACGCGTCGATGTACAACGCCAGGCAATAAAGACAAAAAAAAGGTCGAGATACACCTAAGCATTTCTTATGAGTTGTGAATGCGAAAGCATGCAAGTCCGCTCGCCCGCTCCCTTTGTCGTCTGCTCGTCCGCTCCCTTTGCCGTCTGCTGCGTACTAGCGCGCGCGCGCTTTGGGATCTCGGAGGTCATGGCGCAGCGGCCAATGGGAGCCCTGTCGACGCGCGCCAGCCAATGGAACCGAAGGCGAATCGCTCCTATTGGGATCGCGGAAAACAGGAGCCGTTTTCGCGCTTCAAACTGATGACGTCAGCTCTGCTCCATGAGACAGGTAATGCTCTCGCAATAAAACACTTGCGTGGACTAGTCATAGTGTGCTTGGGTCGCAATGAAACGAAGGGCTGTGTGGTCGAATCACGCCAATAATCCTTCAATGTTTCTTTAAGGCAAATGAATTACTTTAAAGAGTAAAATCATTTGAAGACATGCGGCGACCTTTAATTCTCATTACACGTCAATTTTTTAGCACTTTCATTCTCGCGTGACGTCACGTTTCACATGAGCGGTGTGGGTTGTTTAAATTTCCCACGCAAGGTCATCTGGCTGTAACGTCATAACCCATTTGACCAATCAAGATTTTTGCGGCACGCCACTGAGGTCGGCTTTTTGGCCACACCACCGATTTACTGCGACACGAGCTCTTTGACGCTTTCGTGATAATACAGTTTTCGCTAGTTGATTGTAGGCATTATAGTAGAGAGTGAGTTTCATAAACAACTTGTAATATTTGAGTAGTCAGTGCAGTCTTAATTGTGCGAAACTCACAATACACATCGGATTTTTATCAGTGCAATCAGTGTTTCTTTTAAAGATAAGGCACTCCTAATTCTGAATAACCTCAACATAATTAAACTGCATTTTGAGCCAGTTTGATGAGTTCTCAGCTCTTTAAATCAAAATAAATTTTGAGATGTGCATCTTTAAGTTGTACGCGTACGCGAGTGATTACATATTTTAGCTCCGAGCTATACATGCAATAGACAACTGACGCAGCACTATGTTTACTTTTCTTTGGTATGGTCTAATTTATTTTTTTAATGTTTCAGTTTAACAGTGCTTAGCTATTAGGACTAGTTGGAAGATCAACTGATATGCCGTGAACCTGTTTGATAGGCACGATTATTGACTCGCAAGATTTAAGGTGCCTACTAACTGCACGTTTAAGGTGCCTACTATCAAGGGGCACCATAAAAAAAGCATGTCTAGAAACAAATGACATAAAGCACTCATTAGGACCGGCGCTATATCCAGAATATTGCTGTTATTTTGTACTGGAAACGTCAGCTCTCCTGTGATTCGTTTTCATGCTTATCGTTGCTCTGAGGTTCGGCCTGACGTTTAATGACACAAATGTGACAGAACAGCGCAAAAATACAAACGAAAGCGGCAAACCGGACAGGACAGAGCGCTCTCCTATCCGCTTCTTACTGACACAACTTAATTATTTTATAATTTCACACAAGTAGAAGACTGTATGAGCTAAACAGATGAATACAGAAGTAGTAAAATAACCACCACGATAAATGTTGTAAAGTTTCTCTTAATCGTCCTATTATATTTTGCTATAATATCGTAGGCTATGCGGTCATCTGCTTGTGTAAGATTGTAACTTTTAAAACAATTCTACCAGATATTTCTTCTATTGACTATTTTTGGTGCCCTAGAGTAGCCTAGGCGCTCAGAAAGAATGCACGTCTAGGGGCAGAAACAAACATTGAGGCAGTTCATTGAAAGGCAAAACAACGCACAGAAAATATAACTCTGAACGTGATAAAAACACACGCAGCCTTGATTTTTGTCATTTGGGAGTTTTAGTCAGTTGTTTGGACGCCAACGGTTTGTTCTCAAACGGTTCGCCGACGCTAGTGCACATGATGCGGCCTAATATACGTTGAGAACCTTGATAAAATAAGAGTTTTAGCAACTCGCTTTGAGGCGACTGGTTCGTCTTCGAATGAGCTTGGTAAGGTTTTGGTTGAATGGTTGTATTTCTGTGGCACCTGAACCAGCCTGAACGAGGTAGACTCAAAGCCTTTCAACATAACAGATATGGCTGCGCGAGTTCTCGACGACGTGATGCTATCTCATATTTCAAGGCGGTTCAACGAAAACGCCAGGGTCCTATTCGAAGCAAACTAATAATTTGCTTGTTCCTCTGCGTACACCTACAGTTAGTATATATATAAAAAAGCTTCGTCATTTTTCTCGCAGTCGGCTGCTGAAATCGGCGGGCACTGCGGACTCCGTCGCTCGGTCTAGATTGCTAGATTGCTGGAGGGTATAGTTATAAATGCAAAAACCTGGTGACAAATCGCTTAGAAAGTCATCGCAAAGATTTTATTTGCTTTAGTTTTTCAAGAAACGAAAACTAATTAAGTGATTTGCGTTCAAGAGATTCTGGATATAAGGAGGCTTAAGTGCAAGGTATGCGAGATACTAATTGAATGTTCAAACGTTCGACCTTTGCTGGCAGCTATGGTGCTGACAACACGTAATTGAACATCAATTAATAATCACATAAATGGTGAACTTGCTTTCATTTTTTTTCGGAAGTGCAGCACTGTGGCTGATTCTTCGTTGCTCTGAGTGTTATGTTTATTTCTGTGGTGTCAAATTATGAGCTGCATAACGTTGATTGAATTTCAAACTCAACAGTTCACGTAACTGTTTTTTCCTCCAGGTCGAGACTTGGGCCCTTGCGCGCAGCTACCTACGCGAACTCGAATGCAATCACGACGGCACTCAATATTATCGGTACAATCTAACTACCCAAACTTGCTATCTTGATAAAACGTTCAAATGCAAAGGAGGAGAAAACGCATTCCCAACCCTTAATGCCTGCTACGCGCGCTGTGGAAGTAAGATAGGCCCTGGGCCCTGCTTATCTTTGTGTTATTTCTTTTAGTCTTTTCCGGTAAATGCCTGATATTTATCTTCTATTAGTCACTAGCCTTTCTAACGATGTCTAAATGATGCGAATAATACGTAAAACCGAAACAAATGATAAAAGCTGTCAGAGGTGGTAAGAATAACTTGAAACGAAACTTCCTGAAAACCTCTGTGATAACCAGCGTTTGACCGAGACAGATATTTAGGTGTCTAACACAACTATATCATATAGTTCTTAAAATAACTCTTGACTGTGGGGTTTCCAGTGAGTTTTCTTTTCTCATTTTTTCAAACAAACATTTGTAGAACTATAATCACGCATGTTGCTTTGGTAATTGTAGGAAACCACGTTTATTTTAATGCAAGGCCATTAAAGATCTGTCCTATTTTTTAATGTATGTCCGTGATCTTTATTTCACTGTGAATGCTGCATTTGAGAAAATCTTTCTTTTTTGTCATACTCTGGCTATTTTATTCACCTGTGCAGACAATTTTCCATAGATTTCACTTATCCTCATAGTATGTACTACATCTACCAAGATAGGTATTTTTTACACACCACATTAAAGTACCGTTCATTTATATTAATAGCGATTAAATTGCAGAAACTTTATTTGTTCCTTGTTCGTTGCGCACATTACTAGCTCTAGTACCTTTTGGATAGTGCGCTGGAAACTACTGACTAAAAAATTTAACAATGCATGGCAACGTTACAAAGCTTGAGCGAACGTTGGACAAAAAGGTACCCATTAATTCCTGAAATTTCTGCAAATCTACAGGACAATTTTAGCTGCAAAAATAATGATGTAGTTAAACCAAATCTTGGCATCTATTTCTCAACATAAAAAGCCTCACCGTCAACATCGTAGGAACTGCTTGACTGACATAAAAGTGCTTTCTGTTGGGTGAAAAATTTCACTACCTTTCGAAGCCTGTCACGCATAACGTTTTATATATTTAATATTTTCTCCTCTAATTTATTCGCCCAGTTGTTGAGGGTGGTAAAACCAACAAGACTGGAACATTCTGAATATAAGCCGCATATTTGCTTCATTGGGTACTCCAAACTGAATCTGCAAATTTAATTGGGATCCCACAAGTCCAGGGAACCTATTTGGCTTTCTACTTAAACATTGCTGCCCACTTACCGATTAATGACAGTAGTTGGAATAATATATACTTAGTGGGAAATAATTAGCACCGTAAGGGTTGTGCATGGCTTACTACCATGAAGCAAGAATTCTTTGCGTGGAACAGATAGCTAGGCCGTAGCGAGTTTGGTACAAAACATAAACAAATTACTGTTGTAAAAAGTTATATCTGAACGTTTCCCCGCAGAGCTAACGTGTATAAAAACTACGTAGCAATACGTAAT
>JAZHYW010061815.1:0-19385 GCA_037355805.1 Ixodes ricinus
AAAGATCATGCACACGAGTCCATACATATTTTTTATTGTTTTAATATTTTACATGTTACCCTTAAACATAAAAAATGTTAAAAAGATGTACAAAAGAAAAAAGGAGTACGCCAGAGCGGCATATTTTATTTTTTACTTTTTCGCTTTTGTCATGCTTGGTGCTGCGCAAATACAAAGATCAAATGTAAAATATTTGGGAAATTTATTTAATAGAAATACTACAGCACGTAGAGGTTATATACATCTCGTCAAAAATTCGCAAACTACTCCCAAATGTAGATTTCTGAGCCGTTATTTAAAGAAATTTGAATAGCTACAACATTACAACTTAATGCCATATATTCATATTAAACGTTCTTTCCAATGACATAAATCATTGCTTTATCTAAAAAGATTAATTTTTTATATGGCTCCAACCTAATCAGTACAAAGCAAAAAAAAACACAGCTTCTACCTTCGGTGAAGAAGAAGAGCAGTATTGTAGCTTCTGTTCTCAGCGGTGGCTTTCCAGGCGAGCGATCTGCTCTTCTCGTGGGCGAACCCGAAGTGCCTGACGCAGTGAACTTTAGGCGATAGCGGGGCCTCGCGGGCAATTACGAAACTAATCGCGCTGCTGCGCACATCACCGCCTTCAGTTCCCTTCCGCCTTTTCTTCCTCCAAAGAAATGTTGCTGCAATCTATGATGACGGCGGCAGCAGACAGACCGGCAAACACAACACTTTGACAGCTACCGCCATCTATGAGTGACGGCGGGGCAACCGGAGTGCTGCCGCCCACGGGTGCCGACATTTGTTTGCTACCGGACGCGATCCTGGGGAGAAACTAGCCTCTTGGAACAGCCTTGCAAACTGAAGAAATTGACAAATAAAAGCAATCTTCGATTTTTTTTAAGGAGAGGCACTTTTTGGAGTGTCTACTTTTTAAGTACTGATGCTATTTCAATAAATGGTAGGTACACGAGGTACGCAAACTTGGGAGGCTAAAATTAACTATCAGCTAAATATTGACTTTAAAGCAACGAGGCAAATAGTATGCCGAGAGAAAAATCGATATAAGAAAATTGTATACTACGATTTGTTTGCTTGGATCGATATAGGGAGCGAGTGACTAAACTAATCGGTAGTGGGTTTCAAATAATTTTACGTGCCCTATTTAGCGTTAAAGTAATCTTCAAAAAAGGGGTTAATTTCGATTGAACTTTTTAACTGTTACAAAAGCTGACGTTTTTTCGCTATATAAATAACAATCTTGAAAATCAGCAGAACCCATCCTTTGGGAATGATTATCTACGTTAATGCGAATAGCATCAAACGGTGCGGAGTTATGCGCGTTCGTCAGGTGGCCGGCACACTCTAGATACGCCAGCCCACTCTTGAGGCGATTCTAAATTTGTTGACACTTTCACAGCCCTGCGCACGATCTCCGCAGCCCAGCACGTGCGTTTGTGTCACTTAGGAAGGCGAACAAAGCACGCGCCATACGCACAAACACTCAAAATGGTACCGACCAGACTTTCTGGCGTCTCAGCTAGTCTCAACCAACGGTACTCTAAACGGTTGTTTATATCTTTACCATAGGACGCGCTTTACAGCACTGTCACAGCTACCGGTGCGCGCGCGTTCCATGCACGAGGGCTCATTCCGCTCTCGTGAGGCTGAGCACGGCCGCTACATCACCCTCTCCCGAGCGCGGGAGAGGGTGAGCTAACGGCCGTGCTCAGCCTCACGAGAGCGGAATGAGCCCTCGTGCATGGAACGCGCGCGCATCCGTAGCTGTGTCAGCGCTGTAAAGCGCGTCCTATGGTAAAGATATAAACAACCGTTTAGAGTGCGTTGAATGACTGCTCATAGCTCCATAGAAAAAAAAGCCTTCATAGTGGTTAGCGCGTCTGCCTGCTGATCAAAGGGTCAACGGTTCGAATCCCAGCCGGCGCCGGTCTTTTTTATTTATTTATCGACCCGCGGCGTAAGAGGTTAGATAGCCAGATAGATACATAGACGAAAAGTGCGTGAAGTAGCCAAAGAATGCTATTCGCATTAAAAAGTGCACATGGTCAAGTTCTCGAGTAAATTTCACCCCAGAAAAACTGCACAGCAGTTACGAAGGTACTTCAGTTATCGAACGATAGTTGTTGAGCAATGGAAAAACGGTCAAAACATGAAGCTGAGGAAAACGCGTTTGAAAATCCATATTGTGTTCCACTTTAGATGGCCCTTGCCACTTGACCTAAAATGCTCCAGGAGTGTAGGTCAGTCTCTCCTCTGCATTGTCCTTCTGTGTTTTGGCCACAGCTTCCATCTTTTGTCTCTTGTGCAGTGCTTCGGGGGACTCGAGTGCCTTCACTTGGGCCTTTGCAACCTTCGTCCAAATGACCTTCACGGCCTGTGATGTCTGGTGGCTCCATGGCTCAACGCCCATCTCCAAAAGAACTTTCTCAAAGCTCCGAGGACCCAGGTTGAAGACTGCGAGAGCCATGGCACACTCTACATTACTTAGGAGAGGCGACCTTTTGGCACCTCTTCCAAGTCAAGGCGTTGAAAGAATCATTCGCGTTCTGGGTTTTCATCTGGAAACATCTTTCAAGTAAATCCCTCTGTGGCAGGCGGTTGTACAAGGGCACTAGCTCCTTCGCTATCTCCCTGGAGAAGGCTGGCTTATGTGGCCGAGGTGCTGGTGATTCTCCTGCTTCCTCGGGGGCCTTGCTTCGGAGTGGAAAAAGCGATACGAATTGGCTCCTCGCCGGTGGGGTATGAATGTAGGAGACGGGCATACACTCCCGCTGCATGGATTATGGGGTCATGTGGCAGGTTTGAGTGAATCGGAGTTCCGTCTTCACTAGTGTGGCCAATAAGAGAGCGTGCAGTGTTGTTTTCTATGGGGTTTCACGTTTGGTGCGCACAATGTCTCGCAAGGAGCTATATATACCGAAAGAATTAAGGAGGGTTAAACAGTTTTTTCTAATGAGGAAAGCCTCGTCTGTGCTAGGTTTAATGAACGTGGAGTGAGTGCGCTTTGAGAATGGAAAATTTTTGCGACCGCAAGCTTTTCTACAAAGCGCGCTCGGCCGCCGGTACAACAAAAATAATTTATTTTGGAGTAAATACTTTATCTACAGGAATAAAACGTTTTGACAGCATTCTTCAGGAGTTAAACAAGCTGAAAGGACTATTTTTCAAAAACACGACTGTTTCAAAAAATTGTGATTATAAGGCCGTGCCCCCCCCCCTTAATCTATGGTGATAGTTTACCACCATGCTCTTGTGTTTATTCATAAAAAGCATGTTGCATCATTTTTTTCCGTTCAAGGTTACAGCTCTGCGAAGTGTACCTTCCACGCCGGCATGTTTCCCGAAGGCCACATACGAGATGATCTTTTGAATCTGTGTATATTGTTGGGGAGTGTCTACATCCACGCTCGGGGAACAACGTACACGATGGCCTTTCGAGGAAACTCGAAAAGGCCTCCTCGAACAAAAATAAAGCCAACGCGATCGGGTGTTCACTTGACATCGCGTGAACCCTACGACCACGGCCAGTATAACAAAAATCCACAAAATCCCCGAACTGCCGTATTTTCCGGACTATAGTCCGCGGACTATACATGTTTAAAAGGTTTGTTTTTAAAGCGATAGCTTACGGGCGACACTTCGCAGAGATTTCGAACTCGTGGGCTGTCGTCGCCGCTACGGGAAAACCCTTCTACTCTCCCCTCTTGGCGCGAGAGGGAAGTTGGGACTTCCCGTCGGCCGTGCCGCGCGAAGGTAGCGAAGGGGGCAGCCCTGGCGTCCCGCCAAGAATGGTGCAACGAACGGAGAATCTTCGTGTCGTCTGCTTGAAAGACTTGTTCACAAACATTCCTTGCGTTATGCAAAATCCCACTTTGGCAGTATCCGGTTGCTGCGTGTAATGTTGGATGGTTTTAGAAACTTCCACTGGCTTACCTGCGTCACGGATCACCACAGTTAAGCTTCTCTGTGAACTAATACAGCAGGCCTTCGTCGAGGCGTGCTGTGTATGATAATTTTTACGGTCGGACTAGGCACTAACTGCAGACTATCCATGGCGTGCTGACTATGCACCGGGCAAAAACTGTTTAGGTGCATTGACCCCAAATACGGTACGGTTGGTGGTTTCCGCCGTCCCGCAACGGTTTCCGCAACCCGCTACGATACGCGGAACTCTACAGTCAAGGCTATCGGCGCGCAGGCGCAGTAGCGGCTTCCTCGTTGCGGAGAGCTTAGCGGATGGGAAACGCGCGCGCGGTCTTCGAAAACTCCTTATTGACGTGAACACGTTAACGCGGACAAACGGAAGAACTAAATCCGAGAATCGCACACAAATAAACCCGCGTCAAAAAAAAGTAAGCCTTTTACAACGAGTTTGACTTATCCCTAACTCCGTCAACAGACGAGGGTAAAAAATCTGGTGTGCTTCTGGAGACACGAAATAAGAATAAAAACAAACCAAATAATTGTCTGCAGAAACAAGTATTGTTGGCATTCGTCATAAGACTCACGACGCAGCTCACTTTGAATACGGCGACGCAGATTTTGAGTAATTTATTTTAGGAATGGTTTACGACGCAATCATTGACGCCAGCGCGACTGCAGCGCGCTACTTCGAAATTGAGTGATTTCTTTGTCTTTGTAATCGTTCAATGTTCATGTTGTTTCCCCACCATCATTGCAGCTTCGTGTGTATCTTGTCCTGTCTCTGCGTAATCGTTTAATGTTCAAGCTGTTTCACCACCATCGTTGACCCATGTACTAACTAGCTCAACTCAAACCGATAATTGCTAGCGTGGGCGCAAATGTAAATGTGTGCGTACTGCTGCTCTGTTTATGCGCGGCGCGGGTTTATCCGCTTGCTAGGACGTCAAAAACGACATCCTAAAGGACGACGTCAAATACAACGTCTAGGACGGCCTCAAGGACGACGACGTCTAGAACGACCTCTAGGACGACCTCCAGAGCGATCTCAGGGACGACCTCTGAAACGACGACGTCCTAGATGACGACATCAAAGACGACGTCTAGAACGACCTCTAGGACGATCTCGGGTGATCAAGGACCACCTCTAGGGCGATCTCAAGAACGACATCCTAGATGATGACATCAAAGACGACGCCTAGAACGACCTCTGGGACGATCTCAGGTGATCTCAAGGACCACCTCTAGGACGATCTCAAGAACGACGTCCTAGATGATGACATCAAAGACGACGCCTAGAACGACCTCTAGGACGATCTCGGGTGATCTCAAGGACCACCTCTAGGACGATCTCAAGAACGACGTCCTAGATGATGACATCAAAGACGACGCCTAGAACGACCTCTAGGACGATCTCGGGTGATCAAGGACCACCTCTAGGACGATCTCAAGAACGACGTCCTAGATGATGACATCAAAGACGACGCCTAGAACGACCTCTAGGACGATCTCGGGTGATCAAGGACCACCTCTAGGACGATCTCAAGAACGACGTCCTAGATGATGACATCAAAGACGACGCCTAGAACGACCTCTAGGACGATCTCGGGTGATCAAGGACCACCTCTAGGACGATCTCAAGAACGACGTCCTAGATGATGACATCAAAGACGACGCCTAGAACGACCTCTAGGACGATCTCGGGTGATCAAGGACCACCTCTAGGACGATCTCAAGAACGACGTCCTAGATGATGACATCAAAGACGATGCCTAGAACGACCTCTAGGACGATCTCGGGTGATCAAGGACCACCTCTAGGACGATTTCAAGAACGACGTCCTAGATGATGACATCAAAGACGACGCCTAGAACGACCTCTAGGACGATCTTGGGTGATCAAGGACCACCTCTAGGACGATCTCAAGAACGACGTCCTAGATGATGACATCAAAGACGACGCCTAGAACGACCTCTAGGACGATCTCAAGGAATGACGTCCTAGATGATGACATCAAAGACGACGCCTAGAACGACCTCTAGGACGATCTCGGGTGATCTCAAGGACCACCTCTAGGACGATCTCAAGAACGACATCCTAGATGATGACATCAAAGACGACGCCTAGAACGACCAGCTAGGACGATCTCAGGTGATCAAGGACCACCTCTAGGACGATCTCAAGAGCGACGTCCTAGATCAAGAGTGGCCAAGCTGCGGCCTGCGAGCCGCATGCGGCTCTTTGCGTGTTAAGGGCGGCTCGCGGCTCCTCCCGTCCCTCTCAACCACCACTCTCACAGCACACACAACACACACACACACACACACACACCTCTCTCTCTCTCTCCCCGCCTCCCTCCCGGTCACACGAGCACTTCCCCAAAAAGAGAAATGGACCGCGTTTTAAATCAAAGGCAGGTTGCAGCTTAATAGCCTTGTGCTACTACTACCTTACGTACAGTTGAACTGCTTTTGAATCGGACATATTAAAGTAGTTCGAGTTTTCTTTATTGCTCTGAACAAAAGTTTGCCCTCCCCCCCCCGCGGCTCTTGACAGTCTCGTGGCTTTGTTTGCAGCTCTTAGGCCAGGTCAGCCTGGCCACCCCAGTCTAGATGATGACATCAAAGACGACGCCTAGAACGACCTCTAGGATGATCTCGGGTGATCTCAAGGACCACCTCTAGGACGATCTCAAGAACGACGTCCTAGATGATGACATCAAAGACGACGCCTAGAACGACCTCTAGGACGATCTCGGGTGATCTCAAGGACCAACTCTAGGACGATCTCAAGAACGACGTCCTAGAATCTAGGACGTCGTTCTTGAGATCGTCCTAGAGGCTAGAACTTTCGGGGTTCGACTGCTTCGAACCGGGTCGACGAACCTTCGCACTTTTAACCAGATTCGACCGGTTCGACTTTATGGACTGTGACTAATATAATACGTGTCTTTTGCACACGTCACTGTGCTGTATTTTCAAATAGGCCATAAGAGGGCGGAATTTTCGAAGGAGTCAATATCTTGAACACTCTTGGGCAGACAAGTTTCACAGCATGCGTGGCACTCGAGGACACTCGACCATGCACCCATGGATGTGTTTGTTACATCACGTTCTTATTCTAACTGAGACATGTAGCAACGGATTAGTCATTTAGGGATAATGTAATTTTGATTGTGCACAGTAGTTTAAATACTACATTGGAAGCGTGCTACAAGACAATGACGCCACGGTGCGGCTCCTAGTGGAAGCATTTCGCATTAAACGCTGCCTGACTGGCAGTATAGACATACTGTGTAACAGCCAACCTTATAGCGGGTTCGTTTCACACGCACTGGCACCGTGCGAGTTCCCTCCCTGAAGGCATCGCACTCGCGGAGTGCCACACGGAGAACGAGGCCCGATTAATTCTTTGAGTGGAAACTGATGCTGTCGCCATCTATGTTGTAGCAAGTGTTCCGACATCAAACCGAAACTTGTGCCCTGCAGTTCGACATGAAAGGCGGGAACCCGGGAACGTCCGGTCGCTGCAATGTTTATATTTGCGATGACTTGAACAGCTCCATCGTCGTGGAGATATTTTACAGACGACGTATGTTTCTGCCACAAGCTGACAAAACAACTGATAAGAAATAACAAAAGGACAATGGAGAAAACACCCTTCATACTAATCGGGCACGAAGCTTGATCAGTTATACGCGTAAACCTTTATAAGAATACGGTTTCAAACAATTCCGTTGGAACCTCGTTTCGCGACACGTTCGATTTTGATCATTGGTCGCATACAGCGGGGTCAGCATTCCCAGTACGTCTCTTAAATCGGTGAGCGAAGACCATTCTGATAGTAAGCGGAGCGAATCATGCTTCTCATGTAGATTTTTTTTTCATACATTGATATTGCACGATGAATGTCGTCCCGTGATTTCTGGACCATCAAAAACACAGACGCGTTGCAAAAACATTTCACGCGCTGAAAAAAAAAAAAGGTGGTTTGTTGCCGTTGTTTTTGCTTAGGATTGCGGGACACACGATTGAACCCGAGCTCCGAGCAACTCCGAGCGACGAGGGGCTCGGTTCCAGCATGAAGTACTTCGATCACTTATGCTTCCTTCTTTAGGTCTTCTTCGTTGAACATACAAGATGGCACAACAACCATTCTGACCACAGCAGACCTGGATGACATCGACAATTACCCATCATTCGGCTTCGTGCGACCGCCTACATCTAATGGCTATCAGCTGCCGCTGATTGGTGTAAACTTCGACGCCAGGGGACCTAGGGCGGGAACGGCCTTTACCACGGTTTACAAAAAAAAGAAAAAGAAAAAAAAGATATTTTTTAGCCTTTTCATTTTGGTGAAGAAGGAAGACCAGCAAAGCTGTACTATGGTGGGAATGAAGTAATGGCCGGCCACAACGAGTCGGCAAGCCAGAGTGGAAAGGCTGGAGAGGTTGCCGCCATCTATGAGCGACGGCGGCAACCAGACAGCCGGCAAAACGGTTGTCTGGTTACCGCCGTCGCTGATAGATGGCGGTAGCTGTACAGAGTTCTGTGTCATCGTTTGTTTGCTGACGGACACGATCCTGGGGAAACTATAGCCCTTAACAATTCCGCTGTACAAGAGCCGTCGGTCGCTGTCTAGTCCCACTTTCTGTGATGTTAACGGGAAACTAAGACACTTCTTGAAAAAAAAAAAACGAGTTAGAGGTTAATTCTGGCGTATTTGTATCTCGTGAATTTGAATATCACGTTCGTTTTCCCCGAAGATGTAACTAAACGCGAGAAAACATGAAAAACCTCCGACCAGTCGTGACGTCATACTATAGAACTTTGGGCCGCCAAGCGCATGTCGCTCGTGTGGAGAGCGCGTGCAATTGCAAGCTTGTCAGGTATATCTCTACTGCACTGACAGCAGGCGTGACGTCTATTTCTTACCGTTTCTTTTGAAAATAGCAAGAGTGCGCGTGCGTATAGCTTTGACAGGGGCTGAAAATGCGCGAGAGCAGGGATTCCGAAAACACCTAATTTGACGTCACGCCCCGGGAAGGAGGGGCTTCAGCGGTACTTCTAAAATTAATTTCTGCAGCCTCCGTGCACCAAATTGAAAAAAATAATCTCGATATTCGGGATCATGGAGGCCAAATGAAGGCGATTTAGGTGTTTTGCCTTAAATACAGAACCGCTTGGGTTTGCCTTTAACTACCGTTCAAAGCACAGTAGAGTTACTTCTCGGTGTACCGTGCCCTAGTACCATCTTGTATTTGTGTATTCACGCCATCTGTGAAACGTCGCTGTTTCAAGGTGCTGTTCAAGTGTTTGTAGTTAAATTCTATCCGGAGATGTAGAGTCCAACCCCACCATTCACACCTCAACAAGCGGAACAGCTACTCAAAGCAATTGCGATCCTGCCGAAACTAGAAAAAAGTCAAGATTCCCTTTTAAGCCAATTGACAGGTATAAAACAAAACCAGCTCACTGTTAAAGGCAAAACTTCATTCCCCATCAGTCAAAATGACTGTGTTGGAGACATAAAGGGCGTCACTGAGAGTGCCGTGAAATTAGAAATGCAAACAAAGGATGCCCCTGTGAGCTTGTGAAGTAAGTCGATCACCTGTCAACACTTCAGGATGATATAGAAAATAGGTGGAGATGTTATAATCTAGCTAATCTTTTACAGAATTGGGGATGACCAAAATGAGACGTGATCCCGGAAGTAATCCAAAGTTGGAAATGTGTGAAACTAAACTTGGAACAAAACCTTCCGCATTAAATATAGAGCACTCCCATAGGCTTGGGCGTTTTAGATTTGACAAGCCAAGGTCCATCATTGCAATTCTTACAGCGAAGCTGTTATGTGCTAGAATCTGGAAACAAAATGCGTCCATGGATGTTAACAAAAAACTCCCGTCTAAACGGCGCTCCTTCGTTCCGATTGAGTCGTGACAAGTATCAATAAAAGAGGGGCAACCCGCGTGAGTCAGCATTTCTTGGCATTATTAGCTAGTGAGGTCCTGATTCCTTGTTATCATCTAAGGTCACCGACTTATCTCAGCTAAGGGTGCGCTGTGACGAGGCTGAGAGCAGAACACACCGATCTAACCCTCTTTCGCTTCCGCGATGCTGATAATGAGACTTGGGCTCAATGCGGAGGGCAAGTTCGTCTGCTTCTCGCGCAGGGGGTAGCGGTGACGTCAGAACGCCGAGCCCTGATTGGCTGATCGCGGTCCCCTATCTGAGCGTCGTCTGCTCCTTTGCAACGTCGTCTGCCCGCAACGTCGTCTGCGTCTGTCTTACCTTTCCTGCGACTTTGCAAGTGGAGAGGCCAGATTCACGAAACTATCTTACGCCAAAAATATGCGTAAGACAAAACTTAAGAACAAATTCGTATTCACGAACCGAAATTTTCGTAAGTTTTGCGCAGGTTACGACGAAATCCTACGACAGCTCCGAAGTCTACGCACTTGTTACGATCAAATCAGCATGGCCGACAGCGTCGCGGTCGCGACGACCAACGGACGTTTATTTTTCTACGTGCGCTTCTCACGCGTCCCGACTTCAAGCAGCAAGAAAAAAGTAAAAAGTACTTGAACCAGACCACGACGAACAAGAACGCTGGATCCACAAACACCCGGGAAAAGCTCCAACGGCCACGATTCCACCGACACCGACCAAGCGAACTCGGCAGATAGGCCTAGCAGCCACTCCGACTCGGTGACCGTCTGCCCACGACCGGCTGGCGTGCTGAATGGAATGTGCCCGCGCGACCCTTGTGAACCCTTCCCGTATTATACTGTGATCACTGACCTCAATTTTAGATTAAGAGGTCAATCTCTTCCTCTTGTCATCTCCTTGTTTTCCGAGGCAACGGTGACTCTCGCCGGTGAAAAAGCGGTGAATCTCCGACAGACGCAGGAAAGGTAAAGCAGCCATCGCTTTGACTAGCAGACGTAAAGCAGACGACGTTAACTGCGCCAACCCGCCGACGCCGTTAAAGAATGAGGAGTCTCGCCGCACACGAAAGGGGGGAAAGAGTATTTGGGAGGGAACTTGCGGACACTAACACGCTCACTCTCGGTTCTTAGCAAACAAACCTCGGCGTCTCGGGACACCTCGCCAGTGAGTACTTTGACTTCCTCCTTGATGCGCGTCTGCTAGTTGTTCGACAAAAACAACGAACCGCTCGAGTTATTTCGTCTGCCCTCTCTGAAAGGCGAAGTCGAGCTCGTTCGTAAAGACCTGCACTTCCGAAAGTCGCAGGAAAGGTAAGACAGACGCAGACGACGTTGCGAGCAGACGTTGTTGCAAAGGAGCAGACGACGCTCAGATAGGGGACCGCGATCAGCCAATCAGGGCTCGGCGTTCTGACGTCACCGCTACTTCCTTTCTCATGCGCAGAAGACGAAAATGAGCCCACTTGCGAGGCGTGTTGGAAAAAAACTGTCCTCGAGGTGCCGCCTGAAAAATTGAGTTTAGAACTTGCCCACAAGTGACCATAAGGCGATGATTACTTTGGTCACTAAAAATTAGATAAAGTCAATTAAGCAACGAAGTAGTGTACGTGTCTTCATTGCAATCATGTAAATCGTATAGATGTATAGTTGGCATAAAGTTGTAAAGATAACAGCTTTGCTGGTTCTTCCATCTTCACTTGACGTGGATGGACTCTAGAATTTTTAGAGCGCAGCTCTTGAGGCGCCCTTTTCCGGCTTGAGCGGCGTCGCCGTCGGCGTCGGCGTAACGCTTTTTCGTGACGCATCGACGTAACCGTAGCGATTTTTCGTAACCCGTCGAGCGTAACCGTAACGCGTCCACGTAATGATTTCTCGTGACGCGTCGGCATCGCCCTCAGCGTAGCCGTAACGCGTCGTCGTAACGCTTTTTCGTGACCCGTCGCCGTCGGCGTAACCGTTACGTGTCGGCGTAACGCTTTTTCGTGACGCGTCGCCGTCAGCGTAGCCGTAACGCGTCCGCGTAATGATTTCTCGTGACGCATCGGCACCGCCCTCAGCGTAGCCATAACGCGTCGGCGTAACGCTTTTTCGTGACCCGTCGCCGTCGGCGTAACCGTAACGTGTTCAGCGTAACGCTTTTCGTGACGCGTCGCCGTCAGCGTAGCCGTAACGCGTCCGCGTAATGATTTCTCGTGACGCGTCGGCATTGCCCTCAGCGTAGCTGTAACGCGTCGGCGTAACGCCTTTTCGTGACCCATCGACGTCGGCGTAACCGTAACGTGTCAGCGTAACGCTTTTCGTGACGCGTCGCCGTCAGCGTAGCCGTAACGCGTCGGCGTAATGATTTCTCGTGACGCGTCGGCATCGCCCTTCAGCGTAGCCGTAACGCGTCGGCGTAACGCTTTTTCGTGACCCGTCGCTGTCGGCGTAACCGTAACGTGTCAGCGTAACGCTTTTTCGTAACGCGTCGCCGTCAGCGTAGCCGTAACGCGTCCGCGTAATGATTTCTCGTGACGCGTCGGCATCGCCCTCGGCGTAGCCGTAACGCGTCGGCGTAACGCTTTTTCGTGACCCGTCGCCGCCGGCGTAACCGTAACGTGTCAGCGTAACGCTTTTTCGTGACGCGTCGCCGTCAGCGTAGCCGTAACGCGTCCGCGTAATGATTTCTCGTGACGCGTCGGCATCGCCCTCAGCCTAGCCGTAATGCGTCGGCGTAACGCTTTTTCGTGACCCGTCGCCGTCGGCGTAACCGTAACGTGTCAGCGTAACGCTTTTTCGGGACGCGTCGCCGTCAGCGTAGCCTTAACGCGTCGGCGTAATGATTTCTCATGACGCGTCGGCATCGCCCTCAGCGTAGCCGTAACGCGTCTGCGTAACGCTTTTCGTGACCCGTCGCCGTCGGCGTAACCGTATCGTGTCAGCGTAACGCTTTTCGTGACGCGTCGCCGTCAGCGTAGCCGTAACGCGTCCGCGTAATGATTTCTCGTGACGCGTCGGCATCGCCCTCAGCATAGCCGTAACGCGTCGGCCTAACGCTTTTTCGTGACCCGTCGCAGTCGGCGTAACCGTAACGTGTCAGCGTAACGCTTTTTCGTGACACGTCGCCATCAGCGTAGCCGTGACGCGTCCGCGTAATGATTTCTCGTGACGCGTCGGCATCGCCCTCAGCGTAGCCGTAACGCGTCGGCGTAACGCCTTTTCGTGACCCATCGCCGTCGGCGTAACCGTAACGTGTCAGCGTAACACATTTTCGTGACGCGTCGCCGTCAGCGTAGCCGTAACGCGTCGGCGTAATGATTTCTCATGACGCGTCAACATCGCCCTCAGCGTAGGTTACGCGTCCGCGTAATGATTTCTCGCGACGCGTCGGCATTGCCCTCAGCGTAGCCGTAACGCGTCGGCGTAACGCTTTTTCGTGACCCGTCGCCGTCGGCGTAACCGTAACGTGTCAGCGTAACGCTTTTTCGTGACGCGTCGCCGTCAGCGTAGCCGTAACGCGTCGGCGTAATGATTTCTCGTGACGCGTCGGCATCGCCCATAGCGTAGCCGTAACGCGTCGGCGTAACGCTTTTTCGTGACCCGTCACCGTCGGCGTAATTGTAACGTATCAGCGTAACGCGTTTTCGTGACGCGTCGCCTCAGCGTAGCCGTAACGCCTCCGCGTAATGATTTCTCGTGACGCGTCGGCATCGCCCTTAGCGTAGCCGTAACGCGTCGGCGTAACGCTTTTTCGTGACCCGTCGCCGTCGGCGTAATTGTAACGTGTCAGCGTAACGCTTTTTCGTGACGCGTCGCCGTCAGCGTAGCCGTAACGCCTCCGCGTAATGATTTCTCGTGACGCGTCGGCATCGCCCATAGCGTAGCCGTAACGCGTCGGCGTAACGCTTTTTCGTGACCCGTCACCGTCGGCGTAATTGTAACGTGTCAGCGTAACGCTTTTTCGTGACGCGTCGCCGTCAGCGTAGCCGTAACGCCTCCGCGTAATGATTTCTCGTGACGCGTCGGCATCGCCCTCAGCGTAGCCGTAACGCGTCGGCGTAACGCTTTTTCGTGACCCGTCGCTATCGGCGTAACCGTAACGTGTCAGCGTAACGCTTTTTCGTGACGCGTCGCCGTCAGCGTAGCCGTAACGCGTCGGCGTAATGATTTCTCATGACGCGTCGGCATCGCCCATAGCGTAGCCGTAACGCGTCGGCGTAACGCTTTTTCGTGACCCGTCGCCGTCGAGCGTAATTGTAACGTGTCAGCGTAACGCATTTTCGTGACGCGTCGCCGTCAGCGTAGCCGTAACGCCTCCGCGTAATGATTTCTCGTGACGCGTCGGCATCGCCCATAGCGTAGCCGTAACGCGTCGGCGTAACGCTTTTTCGTGACCCGTCGCCGTCGGCGTAATCGTAACGTGTCAGCGTAACGCGCTTTTCGTGACGCGTCGCCGTCAGCGTAGCCGTAACGCCTCCGCGTAATGATTTCTCGTGACGCGTCGGCATCGCCCTTAGCGTAGCCGTAACGCGTCGGCGTAACGCTTTCGTGACCCGTCGCCGTCGGCGTAACCGTAACGTGTCAGCGTAACGCTTTTTCGTGACGCGTCACCGTCAGCGTAGCCGTAACGCGTCCAGCGTAGCGATTTCTCGTGACGCGTCGGCATCGCCCTCAGCGTAGCCGTAACGCGTCGGCGTAACGCTTTTTCGTGACCCGTCGTCGTCGGCGTAATCGTAACGTGTCAGCGTAACGCTTTTTCGTGACGCGTCGCCGTCAGCGTAGCCGTAACGCGTCAACATAACGGTCGCCGTCGGCGTAACCGCGCGTTGCATTATGGGACATTTCCCATAATGCACCGCGCGGGAGGGAGCAGGGGAGGAGGAGGAGGGAGGAGGAGAAGAGGAGGAGAAGGGAGGGGAGGGAGGCAAGGGGCAGGGGAGAAGCAGATGAGGAGGGAGGAGGAGAGGCGTACCCTCCCCTCCGTACCTTCCCCTCCTCATCCTCAAGAGCTGCACTCTAATTCGGCGTTACAGGGAGTTGTAAACGTCTTTCATTTTTTCCTTGATTTTAAAACAAAACAAGCCCACCTATGTGTGGGATTCAAGCTCAAGGATACCAGAATTGCGATTAGCGAGGATTTTTCGGAAAATATCCATTACGAACGTAAACGACTTTTGCAATTTGGGTAATCGCAAGGAGAAACGTTCAAACTATACGTTTTAACAGGCTGATTATCGGAGACACTACATTTTTATAACAATGGTTGTGGTTCTGCTTTTGAACTGTTGCAGCATAAAAAAGAAGGCAGACGAATTTGCCTCTCTTATGGAATCAATAAAACCTAGCTAGCCTACACGGAATCCTGGCTGGATGCTTCTGTTGCTAACACCAAGGATTTTTCATCTGAATTTTTTGTCTGTTGCAACAACAGCAACACGCATGGTGGAAGAGTTTTTATCTCGGTTCATAACAGTTGATAGAACACTGGTATCTACCCCCATAATCAAAACGGCGCTTTTTTGACGGTTGGTTAATTTTACGGACCGCCGGGTTCTAGCGTTCAGCCACTGCTGGAAGTGTCGGACACGCTGCTATCTGTTTGCTCCAGGGACGGATCCAGAATTGGGGGGGGGGGGCGGAAACTTTTGAAGGATACTATTCTCCCATTCTTTCTTGTGCACCGGGGGTCCACCCATGGCAAATGGCGATTCGAGAAAAGGGGAGGGGGGGTCGACTTTTTTTGCGGGGGGGGGGGGCACGAGCCTCCCTGCTGCCCACCCCCCCCCCCCCCCCCCTTAGTCTACGCCTGGCTCTGAATATTTAATATAGGCGGAGGCTACTTTCCTGACGTGCAATAACAATGTGGTTTTCCTCGAACGACTAGCACGTCTTCCCTCTATTCTTCATCCATACATTTTATTTCAAGTTGCAGTGTTTAACCAGTGTTGACGCTAAGGAAAAATTGACCGCATCTCCACGTGGTGAATGATGTTGGCTGGGGCGAAGCTCTGGTGGTCCTTGTCTGCGTAGACGCTGAGCCGCAGCATGCCGAGCCTTTCGTTCGTTTTCATCCATGTCAGAAAGAGAATGTGTGGTATGGAACGTGGTTATATACGCATTTGAGCATTTGACCGCAGCGCCCTCTCGTCTATAAACGTTGAGCCAATGCATGCAAAGTTTAACGCGATTATATACGCATTTGACCGCAGCGCCCTCTCCTGTATAGACGTTGAGCGACTACATGCAACGTTTCATCCATGACAGAAACCCCAGGTCTTGAGTTACTACCACATCTCAGAGCCCCCTACTCGTCCTGTCGCTGCGCAAACAGATTTCAACATTTTTTTTCATAATTTTTTCATCTTTGTTTATTTTTTATTTTTTGCCCTACACGAGCACGTGAGCTCACGAGCTCGTAATTTTTTTATCATTTTTTTTTCCCTACACGAGCATGTGAGCATGTGCTCACGTGCTCGTGAGCACGTGATCTCATGAGCAGAAGCACGAGCATCCGACGCCGGCCTACGGCGGACGGCGGACGGACATACGGACATGGCTAGCCCCTAAGGAGCTTCGCCCCTAAAACAACTTTAACGACATGTTTCCACTACTTCAGGACCTAAACGCCCGTTCAGTCAGACTTGAAGAGGGCAATCCCGGCTTCTTAACAATGTGAGCGCCATTAAGACAAATCAACGTTCCATTGAAAATAAAGTAACAGATATCCACAACAGACTGTCCGCAGTCGAACAAGCGACTTCCGGCATTGGCGGCGTTCAACATGAACTAAAAGCCATGAGGGAAGCAGTCCACTCTCTTGCCGAAGAAAACACCAGTCTACGCGCACGATTATCAGAGTCAGAAGACCAATCTCGCAGAGATAACTTAATATTTTATGGAATCCTCGATTGTCATTCGGAAACGTGGTCATTGTCGGAAAGTAAAGTATATGTGAAATAATTAAAGACAAACTTCAGATAGACATCACCTCTGACTGTATCGTTCGCGCTACAGACTAGTTGGGTCGTGTTTTTAACGCCAGCACGTGCCGTCCAGTCGTTGTCTGATTTTCTTCTTTAAGACCAAAGAAAAAGTTCTCGCTTTCTAAACCCCAAACTTCGCGGTACTAACATTTCCATAGCGGAGGACTTCTCCGCTGAAACACGCAATGTTAGGAGGAAACTCAGCATGGGCGTCGGCAGGATTTTGTCTTGGGGGGGGCAAACTGACAGCCCTTTTTGGGCGTGTGCGCTCCAAAGTGAAAAGGGGGGCGGGGGGGGGGGCGGTAAAATACGAAAGAGTAAATACAGCTTGAAACACACATATTTTTTATGAAACAATTTCAAAAAGTACAATGCATCAGTAATTTCAGCGCAAAAAAAAACATTTTTATAAATATGTACAGGCACAGTAGAACAAAAAAATTTGGTCTATGTCGCGGCAAAACAACAAAACAGCCCACTTAGTTTATAATACTCTCAGAGATAAAAAAGCACAAAGATTTTATAGACAAGTATTGGCATCATAAATGTACCGTACATAATAAAATAGCAAGACAGTGCACGCAAGTCACACGCACTGTCTTGCGTGTGACTTGCAAGTCACAGCAATGAACAATACCTTTTTATATACATATTGAACAATATTTGACGTTTATACAAGTTTTTAAAAGCTACCCCAAGTTGGCCTCTGCTCACATTTTAACTCTAATTTTCTGCACAAAATTGTCTTCGCTCGTAATATTAATTCGAAGCATTTCCCGGGTTGTGGTCCGTGGAAGACATCTGAAAGCTGCGTTAGCTGTGTTGGAAAGCTAGCACGGCGGGGCTACCGCCGGAGGGTTAGTTGCCATTGTAACTTTCCGTATTTCCTCGACGCGGGTTCCCTTAGCTTTCCATGCTCGCTCTGTCTCATTTCAGAAATGGAGTAAAATTTTAGCCCGCTGGTTCTTATCTTTATATTGGTTGTTATATATCTAATCAAGCTTAGCTTTGCATGAATACTCCCACAGTTAAAGAGGAGTTTGACATACCTGTGAGAGTCGAATTGAGGGCAAAGCCTATGTCCAGCTGGCTCTTTAAAGCCTGAGGATGATCAGGAGTGACGGAGACAGCAGGTGCATCGATAGATTCCGGGTCATGACACGAGTCTGAGGTCACATGCTTCTTCGTTGCACAAGATGGATTGTCATTATCACTGTCAGCTTTCCGTTTAAAAAAGCTTCTGATGTCCATTTTCGCTCCTGACCCATATCAGCCCACGGTTATATAAAAAAGTGAGATTGGGCGCGAATGTAGCTTTTTCAAGCAACTGGCCTAAGAAGAGAGAGCCAGCAACAGCAAAGTGTGCCACCCTGTCACAGATATTCGAGTGTCATGCGTGTGAACACGGTGGCGTCAACGAGGACGGTCCGACACTCCTCTCCCGCGTGAGTTATGGCCCGGGAGAGTATCGTTGTTGACATGGTGCGAACAGAGTTTCGCAGAACTGCATTGTCCAAAAGAGGACGCCTGGCCCCGATTTTGACCCCCTCTTCTCCTTTCCCATGACCGCAACATGCTACGGGCAAAGGAGAAGAAAAATCCAAAGGCACATATACAAAACAGAGCACTGGCGTGAGCAGTGGCGGTTGGTTTATGGAGTCAAACCCCCCCCCCCCCCCAAAAAAAAAAAAAATGCCAAAGCTAGCCTCCTCCTCCCTCCTCCCTCCCTCCCGGGGCCCTTCTTCGCTCCACTCCTTACGCAGACGGAGCGAAGGGGGAGCGCGGACTATCTCCAACTCGTAGCTACGCTGATTTGTTCTGTTGGGCTTTTTTTAATTGACTTAAAACGAAAGAAACACACAAGAGGACGAAACAGAGGACGCAGCTTTCGACTTTCAACGACAGATTTACTGGGGCAGCTAGCCGCTCAGAGCTCGACTTGGGGAGGCGATGGGGACAGGAGGAAGGGGATGAGGGGAGATGTAAGAAACACAGGGAGACCGTTGCAGGGACGAACGCAGCGGGCGGTCGGGATCTGTGTTGCCTCCCTCGTGGATGACACCTCGCGTCGCTTCGTGCCGTCGGGGGCGAGGTGGAGAGCGGGGCGGGGAGGGGGTGGGGGGGAGCTCTGTTTTTGGGGCATTTTACTGACTTTCCCCCGAATGCCTGTGATACCTCACAACACAGGACTCCGGTGTTCTCGGAAGTAAGTGTTCCTCCCTATGTTGTTTTTTTTTTGCCAGCTAGGCGCGGCTACGAAAAAGGAAAAACGAAAAAGGGAGACATTTTTCGTTTTTGTGTTTATTGCTGAACGATCCAAGGAAACAAAAGTGCGTGGATTTTATTTTTAGGATAGCTTTCGGTTTCTCCTTCTGCTAGAAAGCTATTTCGCGACGCCACTCGATCCTTCGTACCCGAGAGAGCTGGTGAAGGGTGGGGGGGGGGGGGGGTAGGCACTCTGGCTTGGGGGGGCAAGTGCCCCTTTGCACCCCCCTGCCGACGCCGCGCGAAGCTCAGTGAATTTGCAAAGGAGATGAACGTGC
>JAZHYW010061816.1:0-28418 GCA_037355805.1 Ixodes ricinus
ACCTGGCGGACTTCTGCGAGTGGCGCTGCTTGGGTGCAAAGCCACGCCGATTGGAAGAACGCCCACGAAGCCGACGAGGAGGACGAAAAGCAGACGCTGCTGCATTACGTCTGATTGGTCGGCCACGTCTGTTTGCCATCGCCAACCTGACTCGGCGTGTTTCGTGCAGTGTGAGTAGTTCCTACTATTTTTTTTACAGCGAAGCTGTTATACGCTAGGGTCTGGGAAAAAATATGTCCTCACATGTCGACATGGTCGTGGCAAGTATAAATAAATAAAAATAAAAAGCGGGGGCAACCAGCGTGAGTCAGCCCTCCTTGGCATTATTAGATAGTGAGGTCCTGATTCCTTCTTCTCATCTCTAGGCATCGTCCTCGAGGTCGTCCTAGATGTCGTCCTTTAGGTCGTCCGAGGGGTTGTCCTGTTGGCGTTGTCCTAGAAGTCATCCTTAAGATTGTCCTAGACATCATCCTTGAGGTCGTCCTAGAAGTCGTCCTCGAGGTCGTCCTAGAAGTCGTCCAAGAAGTCATCTTAGGCGTCGTCCTCAGAAGTCGTCCTCGAGGCGTCATCTTAGGCGTCGTCCTCAAGGTCGTCCTAGAAGTTGTCGTTGAGGTTGTCCTAGACGTTGTCCTCTAGACGTCGTCCTCGGAGGTCTTCCTTGAGGTCGTCCTAGACGTCCTTCAGGCATCGTCCTAGAGGTCGTAAAAATAACAGCTTCGCTGGTCCTCCATTTTCACGGGAAGTGGAAGGGCTCTACAATTTTTTTAATATATATGTTGCTTTTATAGGCGCTGTACGGAACCCTCGGACCCGGTGGGACTCGACATCGTCTCTGTGATCCAAATGCAGCGAGCCAAAAAACGAAAAATGAGCTTCAAGAAACGAGCTCCAGCACAGTTGTGCACGTGTCTAGGAAAGACCATCTTCGCTTTCTTTTCCGCGCGTCCCAGTCGCTCCAGAAAGTGCTGCTGGGAGCGTTCCTCGAACACTGTGAGGTGCTCGCATAGACATTTACTGCGAACGCCGTTACGGGTGAACTGGAACTGTACATAATGCAAGATCCAAGCAGCCAGAGCACCAGCACATCTTGCGCCGACATCCCGACTGCTAGGTGTCCGGGAGATCTGCCTCGAGTTGCGTCGCAGGATGCCGTCTAGTGTTCCGTAGTTTAGATGTGCTGCTATAATCAAAAAAAGTGTTACCTTTTGATTTTGGTGCTTGTTTTTATCGTGAAACAATGACGGGGTGTGTGCATGACGTATTGATCTCACCGGCCGTGCGTGCTGGGAGGCGGTGCAGAAGTTCGACAAGGAAGTGTTCCGGTGAGTCGAAGCAAACTACCATGCTTGATAAGTGTTGAAGTTTGGTCTAGTGGGTGTACGGACATAATAAAAACAAAATGGCATGAAGACGATGATAAAGTGAAAAGTAACCGCCCTGTCGGTTGCCTTTTGCTTTGTCCTCATCTTCGCGCTGTTTTTTGTTTTTAAGACGCTTGCAATGCTTGACACCGTGCTACGGAACTCTCAGTCGTAACTACCTTTACAGGAATAATATCCGTAGCTTTTGCGGAACAACTGTCCGGAACTATTACGGAATGCTGGTTGTTGTGGGAACGGGAGAACGAGAGTTATAAACACGTGTTTGTTGTGTGTACCAAAGTTGCCAACTTTGGCACACGAGGTAAGAACACTTTTGTCCTGAGTATTAACAATCCACAATTTTGGTTTCTTGTAAATACTGGTACTCTTGCCGTGCTAGCAATGCGAGCTTTTACTTTGCATCACTAGGATAGGTTTCTATTGTGTTGTTGCAGTTCTGGCTTTGTTTCTGGGTTCTTGGCAGCATACTCTGTCTGTGACAGTAGAGTGGTTAGATTACAAGGGGTGTGACTCTTGGTGTCGTGTGATTTAGGAGGCAGTAAATGGAAATGGCACATTCCGTGTATGGATGTTTTGTAGAGTGTCAATGTTGTGGCTGTGCGGTATGTGACTCAAGGATGATCTACTTTGGCTAATGAAAACATTAGAAAATGGAAAGTTTGCAAATTGTACTTGCTCAGGATCATTGGGATGGTTGGTCTTGTGTTGCTTTTTGAGCAACTCTCTATTGGTAGTTTCGTTTCATATTGAAATGTTTCTGGTAAATATAGGGGAAACATTATTCTCGTTTTAGCAGTATGAAGCGACAGACCTTATCGAGCAATCAAAATTTGTGTTGTTCACGGTGTCTAAGTTAGTCAAAACCAGTTTCAAGGCAAATGATAACTGTCTGCGACCACCTCTGTGCTAGAAGACACTCCTATACATACCTGATTGCATTGCAAAAGCCATCTTGTTAGAACTTGTGCCTTGCTTTTATCAGTCATTGTGTCATGGTATTTGACTAAATGACACTTCATTCTTAACTTCTTGCTTAATTAAGTTTATAAACATTTTTATCGCAGATCCGCTCCACTAAACTAGTTGTCCCCAGTAGCTTGTGTAATAAGTAGGGGTGTGCGAATATTCGAAATTTCGAATATGAATAGAATAGTTTCCTTATTCGAAACATATTTGATTTGAAAATTGCATATTCGGAAGTTCCCGAATATTCGGCCATAGCCGAATATTCGGGAAAAATGGTGAATATTCGCACAAACTGCGAATATTCGAGCAAGTAACGAATAATCTGCCCTCCACGCATTACCATGTGAATATGTTTATTCACTGAGAAAGGCATATGATGCGTGCGTAATCGGTCCGCTCTGTTTCTATCTTTCGGATGGCAGCACGACAGAATCAGTTTCGGTTTCGTTTTCACCAAGCCCTTTGGTGTGTGCCACTTTTATGGCAATATTTGATGTAATTGCACGTTCTATAAATTGATACAATAAAATAAACCTCGAGAGTGAAATATAAATAGAAAATAATTCTTGAGAGTGTTATTTAATATAAATGTTCAAAAAAAAAGGAGAAAAAGGTAGATGCGAGCGGAACATTAATTGTATCGCCATTGACAACAACTCCTGCCACTCCCGCGCAGTCAAAACTAGGGATGTCGCGAACCTGCCCAGGTTTGAGGTCAACCAAGTTTGACTGTTTCGAACTTTCAACGTGATGTTCCACTTTTGTGCGCATGCGAAAAAAAAACAAAAAAACTAATTGACTTTATTTGGCGGAGGAAAAGTCTAATATTTGTTGGGTTTATTGGCATCACTGGTTCACATTAATAACTAATGAAAGCGTTAAAAGCGCATTTTTCGCTTTTATATGGTGTAATCATTGGTAACCATTTTATAAAATATAAAATAAAGTACTTTCTAAATTATTTGTTGCCCAAAATTCGAAATATTCGTATAGCACCCGGGCAACACTGTTCATAAGTTGAACTTCTTCGAACTTAAGTGAAATTTCGCAGGTTTCCCGAGTGAAACGGTTTTTCTACTGCTGGAAATGCTGTCACGGCCCGTAGGAAGAGCTTAGTTTCTGAACACGTTGAGCAGTTAATTTTCCTACACAATAATTTGTAATGAGTGCATTACTAGAAGTATATTTAGCCTGCTGCTGCCCAGTAAAATGCAGTTTCATTGATTTATTTTAAAAAGGCATTAAAACCTGCTGTTACCTCTTGTTTTGCAATTGTTTTTATTACTAGACATATTCGATATTCGAACCCCGTTTTTTGTCTTATTCATATTCGATTTGTATTCGAAAATTTCAATATTCGCACACCCCTAGTAATAAGACTTCAAAAGCTTGCTTATGGAATTAATCCAAATGTCTCTCGATTCGTTTCATGCACCCGGGATTAGCAAGTAGCGTTAGAGTTGGGAAGTGCAATCCATGTCGCAAGGCTCTGGGGGAACGTGCTTTGTCTCGTGAGAGCTATTGCGGTTCATAAAACATAAAATGTACATAAAATGTTTTGGCCTCCTTTCGAACTGTCATCTGCCTCTTCGTTGTAGGCTCAGGGATCTTCACTTTTGCCATTTGCACCAAGTCTCGGGTTTGTGACGTGAACTGAAAGATGGGTCAGTCGGGACTATATTTCGTCTCACATTAAGTCCGGACACTGTCAAAGCCAAGGGGGTGCACAAGCCCATACGCCAACTGAAAGCGCAAAGTCGAGGTGCACACTCCGCGCTTGATTGGGCGAGCCGGTGGAGGACCACATGCAGAAAGACATCAAACGGCATGATGTTGCACTTTCGGCACTTCTTCGTTGAAGCCCTGGCTCATAACATCGGCAGCATTCTCGCGTATAATGTGAAACGAAATATAGGCGTTCGCTTGAACTTACCTTTGAATATGTACATGCATATGAAGTGTTTATCCTGAGCTCCAGTTTGCCAAATTGAACAGGAAAAAGAAACGTGACATTGTTCTTTTAGCAGCAGTCCGTATTGGGAATGTGGGTGTTCTGGACCGTGTTCGAAGACCGTCCACATATCGTGTTACGAGGTGGCCGTGAAGGTGGGCAGAATTCAGGTCGCCGAGAACTTTAAGAGAAAGTAAGTTAGCGGTCACAATTCCCCAATAGAGCATAATGTGTTTTTCGGAGTTAACATTCATGAACTGACCATGAAGCTTCTGTTACTTTTCATCGTGTTTTTGTTTTGAGACTGTTTTGTTTACGTAGTCTAGCACTTCAAAATGTATGTACAGATTATGGAGACTGATGGCCTTTTTATATGCTTGTTTTCCTGTTCTACAGATTGGTTTGTGTACCGGTAAAGAAAACTGCCCAATCTCGGTGACTGGTTGACGAGCATTTTGAAATAAATACATCATCCCTGTATGCCGATATTTATGCCTTTTACGTCTGATAAAGAAGACTGAAATGTGTATGTACCGATTGTATAAAAATTTTGCATTCATTGAATATTGGAACTTCAGTCAAGTGGCATCAAGGCAGCTGTCTGACCGAGGGTATGGCATGCCACCAGTTGGCGTAAGTCATACCTAGATTAAATGTCATCTATACTCCATGTCACTAGTTGCGTGCAGTACAGGCGAAGGCAGCGCCATGTGAGGGGAGAAAGGGAAAGCACAAGGAGGGCTGGGGAGGGAGGAAAGCAGTTGGGAACTTGATAGTAAGTGCGAGAGAGGCTGAAGTATAATTACCAGTTCTGACGAATGGTACTTACCTGAAGTTAGAGCGGGAATTATACGAAGCCTATGGAAGCACTTACTATCAAGTTCACACTGCCACCGCATCCCTCCCCATTTTCGGGGTAGGTCGTCACATTCTCTTCCCTGTCGCAGGTCGAGGTGGCTCAACATGGCACCAGAGGTAGCGCGTAGCGCAAGAGCTCCAACCAGGTGCCATCACCAGAACGGGAAATAAAAGCGTTCTGAGTGCACAAGTGCTTATACTCTGTCTTTCTGGTGGGGTCCCCACCATCTCAATGCAGCCGCAAGCTGTGCTGTAACCACTAACTCGGAAAGATGAAGTCGGAAGGGGAGAATACTTCCCTAAGGGGAGCGCCTATGGTGCCGCCTACTTTTTATTTTCAAAATAGCTTTGAAACGTTGACGTCAGTTCCGGTATAGAAGGAAAAAAGCAGTTGTGAACTTGATAGTAAGTGCTTCCATAGGCTTCGTATAATTCCCGCTCTAACTTCAGGTAAGTACCATTCGTCAGAACTGGTAATTTCTATACTCTGTTTCACCTTGTGTTGTACCGCAGGAAGGGCTACAAGCGCGAGCTCCTTGCCCTATGGCACACCTCGGCGGCACAAGCTCTCGTGCACCAAGGGCAGCTGCCAACGCTATGAGCTCGCGCTTCTAGCCTTCGCTGCGGTACAACATAAGGTGAAACGGAGCATAGTGCTCTTCCTTTCACCCCTCGCCCTCCACTGCCCTCCTCTCCCATCCCGTGTTCCTAGTGCTCGCCCTTTCTCTTCGCCTAGCGTTGCCTTCGCCTGCACTGCACACAACACGGCTCTGTTCAGAAAAGATCATGCACACGAGTCCATACATATTTTTTATTGTTTTAATATTTTACATGTTACTCCTAAACATGTGTAAAAAAACGCAATAAAAAGATACAAAAAGAAAAAAAATGGAGTGCGCCAGAGCGGCATATTTTATTTTTTTACTTTTTCGCTTTTGTCATGCTTGGTGCTGCGCAAAATACAAAGATCAGAAATGTAAAATATTTTGGGAACTATTGATATAAATATTTACAGCATTGTAGAGGTTATATACATCTCGTCAAAAATTCGCAAACTTGGCTCCTTTGGCATCACTAGATTTCTGAGCGGTTATTTAAAGAAATTGAATAGCTACAACATTAAACTTAATGCCATATATTCATATTAAAACGTTCTTTCCAATGACATAAATCATTGCTTTATCTAAAAAGATTAATTTTTTATGGCGCTCCAAACTTGTCCTAAAGTACAAAGTAAAAAAAAACACAGCTTCTTTACCTTGGTGAAGAAGGAAGAGCAGTGGAGCTGTAGCTTCTGTTCTCAGCGGTGGCTTTCCAGGCGAGCGATCTGCTCTTCTTTCGCAAGGGAACCTGAAGCGCTCGACGCAGTGGAACTTTAGGCGATAGCGGCCTCGCGGCAATTACGAAACTAATCGCGCTGCTGCGCACATCACCGCTCGTTCCCTTCCCGCTCTTCTTCCTCCAAAGAAATGTTGCCGCAATCTATGAGCGACGGCGGCAAGCAGACAACCGGCAAACACAACACTTTGGACAGCTACCGCCATCTATGAGTGACGGCGGCAACCAGAGTGTTGTGTCGCCCACGGGTGTCGACATTTGTTTGCTACCGGACACGATCCTGGGGAAACTAGCCCTTAACACCTCCTCTGTAAAACTTCAAAGCAATTGACAAATAAAAGCAATCTTCGATTTTTTTTTAAGGAGAGGCACTTTTTTGGAGTGTCTACTTTTTAAGTACTGATGCTATTTCAATGAAATTGGCAGGGTATACTAGGTACGCAAACTTGGGAGGCTACACCAACTATCAACTGAAGAGGTCAATTTCGTGCCAAATTATACAACTAGTAATGCCGAGAGAAAAATCTATTGTTACAATAGTACCAAAATGTCTAGATTTGTTTGCTTGGATCGATATAAGGGCGAGTGACTAAACTAATCGGTAGTGGGTTTCAAATAATTTTACGTGCCCTATTTAGCGTTAAAGTAATCTTCAAAAAAGGGGTTAATTTCATTAACTTTTTTACTGTTACAAAAGTTGACGTTTTTTCGCTATATAAATAACAATCTTGAAAATCAGCAGAACCCATCCTTTGGGAATGATTATCTACGTTAATGCGAATAGCATCAAACGGTGCGGAGTTATGCGCGTTCGTCAGGTGGCCGGCACACTCTAGATACGCCAGCCCACTCTTGAGGCGATTCTAAATTTGTTGACACTTTCACAGCCCTGCGCACGATCTCCGCAGCCCAGCACGTGCGTTTGTGTCACTTAGGAAGGCGAACAAAGCACGCGCCATACGCACAAACACTCAAAATGGTACCGACCAGACTTTCTGGCGTCTCAGCTAGTCTCAACCAACGGTACTCTAAACGGTTGTTTATATCTTTACCATAGGACGCGCTTTACAGCACTGTCACAGCTACCGGTGCGCGCGCGTTCCATGCACGAGGGCTCATTCCGCTCTCGTGAGGCTGAGCACGGCCGCTACATCACCCTCTCCCGAGCGCGGGAGAGGGTGAGCTAGCGGCCGTGCTCAGCCTCACGAGGCGGAATGACCCTCGTGCATGGAACGCGCGCGCACCGGTAGCTGTACAGCGCTGTAAAGCGCGTCCTATGATAAAGATATAAACAACCGTTTAAATGCGTTGAATGACTGCCTTCATAGCTCCAATAAAGAAAAAAAAGCCTTCATAGCTCTGTGGTTAGCGCGTCTGCCTGCTGATCAAAGGGTCAACGGTTCGAATCCCAGCCGGCGCCGGTCTTTTTATTATTTATTTATCGACCCGCGGCGTAAGAGGTTAGATAGCCAGATAGATACATAGACGAAAAGTGCGTGAAGTAGCCAAAGAATGCTATTCGCATTAAAAAGTAAGCACATGGTCAAGTTCTCGAGTAAATTTCACCCCAGAAAAACTGCACAGCAGTTACGAAGGTACTTCAGTTATCGAACGATAGTTGTTGAGCAATGGAAAAACGGTCAAAACATGAAGCTGAGGAAAACGCGTTTGAAAATCCATATTGTGTTCCACTTTAGATGGCCCTTGCCACTTGACCTAAAATGCTCCAGGAGTGTAGGTCAGTCTCTCCTCTGCATTGTCCTTCTGTGTTTTGGCCACAGCTTCCATCTTTTGTCTCTTGTGCAGTGCTTCGGGGGACTCGAGTGCCTTCACTTGGGCCTTTGCAACCTTCGTCCAAATGACCTTCACGGCCTGTGATGTCTGGTGGCTCCATGGCTCAACGCCCATCTCCAAAAGAACTTTCTCAAAGCTCCGAGGACCCAGGTTGAAGACTGCGAGAGCCATGGCACACTCTACATTACTTAGAGAGGCGACCTTTTGGCACCTCTTCCAAGTCAAGGCGTTGAAAGAATCATTCGCGTTCTGGGTTTTCATCTGGAAACATCTTTCAAGTAAATCCCTCTGTGGCAGGCGGTTGTACAAGGGCACTAGCTCCTTCGCTATCTCCCTGGAGAAGGCTGGCTTATGTGGCCGAGGTGCTGGTGATTCTCCTGCTTCCTCGGGGGCCTTGCTTCGGAGTGGAAAAAGCGATACGAATTGGCTCCTCGCCGGTGGGGTATGAATGTAGGAGACGGGCATACACTCCACGCTGCATGGATTATGGGGTCATGTGGCAGGTTTGAGTGAATCGGAGTTCCGTCTTCACTAGTGTGGCCAATAAGAGAGCGTGCAGTGTTGTTTTCTATGGGGTTTCACGTTTGGTGCGCACAATGTCTCGCAAGGAGCTATATATACCGAAAGAATTAAGGAGGGTTAAACAGTTTTTTCTAATGAGGAAAGCCTGTCTGTGCTAGGTTTAATGAACGTGGAGTGAGTGCGCTTTGAGAATGGAAAATTTTTGCGACCGCAAGCTTTTCTACAAAGCGCGCTCGGCCGCCGGTACAACAAAAATAATTTATTTTGGAGTAAATACTTTATCTACAGGAATAAAACGTTTTGACAGCATTCTTCAGGAGTTAAACAAGCTGAAAGGACTATTTTTCAAAAACACGACTGTTTAAAAAAATTGTGATTATAAGGCCGTGCCCCCCCCCCCTTAATCTATGGTGATAGTTTACCACCATGCTCTTGTGTTTATTCATAAAAAACATGTTGCATCATTTTTTTCCGTTCAAGGTTACAGCTCTGCGAAGTGTACCTTCCACGCCGGCATGTTTCCCGAAGGCCACATACGAGATGATCTTTTGAATCTGTGTATATTGTTGGGGAGTGTCTACATCCACGCTCGGGGAACAACGTACACGATGGCCTTTCGAGGAAACTCGAAAAGGCCTCCTCGAACAAAAATAAAGCCAACGCGATCGGGTGTTCACTTGACATCGCGTGAACCCTACGACCACGGCCAGTATAACAAAAATCCACAAAATCCCCGAACTGCCGTATTTTCCGGACTATAGTCCGCGGACTATACATGTTTAAAAGGTTTGTTTTTAAAGCGATAGCTTACGGGCGACACTTCGCAGAGATTTCGAACTCGTGGGCTGTCGTCGCCGCTACGGGAAAACCCTTCTACTCTCCCTCTTGGCGCGAGAGGGAAGTCGGGACTTCCCGTCGGCCGTGCCGCGCGAAGGTAGCGAAGGGGGCAGCCCTGGCGTCCCGCCAAGAATGGTGCAACGAACGGAGAATCTTCGTGTCGTCTGCTTGAAAGACTTGTTCACAAACATTCCTTGCGTTATGCAAAATCCCACTTTGGCAGTATCCGGTTGCTGCGTGTAATGTTGGATGGTTTTAGAAACTTCCACTGGCTTACCTGCGTCACGGATCACCACAGTTAAGCTTCTCTGTGAACTAATACAGCAGGCCTTCGTCGAGGCGTGCTGTGTATGATAATTTTACGGTCGGACTAGGCACTAACTGCAGACTATCCATGGCGTGCTGACTATGCACCGGGCAAAAACTTAGTTTGACTAGGTGGCAGTTTGACCCCAAATACGGTACGGTTGGTGGTTTCCGCCGTCCCGCAACGGTTTCCGCAACCCGCTACGATACGCGGAACTCTACAGTCAAGGCTATCGGCGCGCAGGCGCAGTAGCGGCTTCCTCGTTGCGGAGAGCTTAGCGGATGGGAAACGCGCGCGCGGTCTTCGAAAACTCCTTATTGACGTGAACACGTTAACGCGGACAAACGGAAGAACTAAATCCGAGAATCGCACACAAATAAACCCGCGTCAAAAAAAAGTAAGCCTTTTACAACGAGTTTGACTTATCCCTAACTCCGTCAACAGACGAGGGTAAAAAATCTGGTGTGCTTCTGGAGACACGAAATAAGAATAAAAACAAACCAAATAATTGTCTGCAGAAACAAGTATTGTTGGCATTCGTCATAAGACTCACGACGCAGCTCACTTTGAATACGGCGACGCAGATTTTGAGTAATTTATTTTAGGAATGGTTTACGACGCAATCATTGACGCCAGCGCGACTGCAGCGCGCTACTTCGAAATTGAGTGATTTCTTTGTCTTTGTAATCGTTCAATGTTCATGTTGTTTCCCCACCATCATTGCAGCTTCGTGTGTATCTTGTCCTGTCTCTGCGTAATCGTTTAATGTTCAAGCTGTTTCACCACCATCGTTGACCCATGTACTAACTAGCTCAACTCAAACCGATAATTGCTAGCGTGGGCGCAAATGTAAATGTGTGCGTACTGCTGCTCTGTTTATGCGCGGCGCGGGTTTATCCGCTTGCTAGGACGTCAAAAACGACATCCTAAAGGACGACGTCAAATACAACGTCTAGGACGGCCTCAAGGACGACGACGTCTAGAACGACCTCTAGGACGACCTCCAGAGCGATCTCAGGGACGACCTCTGAAACGACGACGTCCTAGATGACGACATCAAAGACGACGTCTAGAACGACCTCTAGGACGATCTCGGGTGATCTCAAGGACCACCTCTAGGGCGATCTCAAGAACGACGTCCTAGATGATGACATCAAAGACGACGCCTAGAACGACCTCTAGGACGATCTCGGGTGATCTCAAGGACCACCCCTAGGACGATCTCAAGAACGACGTCCTAGATGATGACATCAAAGACGACGCCTAGAACGACCTCTAGGACGATCTCGGGTGATCTCAAGGACCACCTCTAGGACGATCTCAAGAACGACGTCCTAGATGATGACATCAAAGACGACGCCTAGAACGACCTCTAGGACGATCTCGGGTGACTCAAGGACCACCTCTAGGACGATCTCAAGAACGACGTCCTAGATGATGACATCAAAGACGACGCTCTAGAACGACCTCTAGGACGATCTCGGGTGATCTCAAGGACCACCCCTAGGACAGATCTCAAGAACGACGTCCTAGATGATGACATCAAAGACGACGCCTAGAACGACCTCTAGGACGATCTCGGGTGATCAAGGACCACCTCTAGGACGATCTCAAGAACGACGTCCTAGATGATGACATCAAAGACGACGCCTAGAACGACCTCTAGGACGATCTCGGGTGATCTAAGGACCACCTCTAGGACGATTTCAAGAACGACGTCCTAGATGATGACATCAAAGACGACGCCTAGAACGACCTCTAGGACGATCTTGGGTGATCAAGGACAACCTCTAGGACAATCTCAAGAACGACGTCCTAGATGATGACATCAAAGACGACGCCTAGAACGACCTCTAGGACGATCTCAAGAATGACGTCCTAGATGATGACATCAAAGACGACGCCTAGAACGACCTCTAGGACGATCTCGGGTGATCTCAAGGACCACCTCTAGGACGATCTCAAGAATGACATCCTAGATGATGACATCAAAGACGACGCCTAGAACGACCAGCTAGGACGATCTCGGGTGATCAAGGACCACCTCTAGGACGATCTCAAGAACGACGTCCTAGATCAAGGGTGGCCAAGCTGCGCCTCGCGAGCCGCATGCGGCTCTTTGCGTGTTAAAGTGCGGCTCGCGGCTCCCTCCCTCCCCCCCTCTCCACACACACACACACACACACGCACACAACACACACACACACACACACACACTACACACTCTCTCTCTCTCTCCCCGCCTCCCTCCCGGTCACACGAGCACTTCCCCAAAAAGAGAAATGGACCGCGTTTTAAATCGAAAGGCAGGTTGCAGCTTAATAGCCTTGTGCTACTACTACCTTACGTACAGTTGAACTGCTTTTGAATCGGACATATTAAAGTAGTTCGAGTTTTCTTTATTGCTCTGAACAAAAGTTTGCCCTCCCCCCCGCGGCTCTTGACAGTCTCGTGGTTTTGTTTGCAGCTCTTAGGCCAGGTCAGCCTGGCCACCCCTGTCCTAGATGATGACATCAAAGACGACGCCTAGAACGACCTCTAGGATGATCTCGGGTGATCTCAAGGACCACCTCTAGGACGATCTCAAGAACGACGTCCTAGATGATGACATCAAAGACGACGCCTAGAACGACCTCTAGAACGATCTCGGGTGATCCCAAGGACCACCTCTAGGACGATCTCAAGAACGACGTCCTAGATGATGACATCAAAGACGACGTCTAGAACGACCTCTAGGATGATCTCGGGTGATCAAGGACCACCTCTAGGACGATCTCAAGAACGACGTCCTAGATGATGACATCAAAGACGACGCCTAGAACGACCTCTAGGACGATCTCGGGTGATCTCAAGGACCAACTCTAGGACGATCTCAAGAACGACGTCCTAGAATCTAGGACGTCGTTCTTGAGATCGTCCTAGAGGCTAGAACTTTCGGGGTTCGACTGCTTCGAACCGGGTCGACGAACCTTCGCACTTTTAACCAGATTCGACCGGTTCGACTTTATGGACTGTGACTAATATAATACGTGTCTTTTGCACACGTCACTGTGCTGTATTTTCAAATAGGCCATAAGAGGGCGGAATTTTCGAAGGAGTCAATATCTTGAACACTCTTGGGCAGACAAGTTTCACAGCATGCGTGGCACTCGAGAGACACTCGACCATGCACCCATGGATGTGTTTGTTACATCACGTTCTTATTCTAACTGAGACATGTAGCAACGGATTAGTCATTTAGGGATAATGTAATTTTGATTGTGCACAGTAGTTTAAATACTACATTGAAGCGTGCTACAAGACAATGACGCCACGGTGCGGCTCCTAGTGGAAGCATTTCGCATTAAACGCTGCCTGACTGGCAGTATAGACATACTGTGTAACAGCCAACCTTATAGCGGGTTCGTTTCACACGCACTGGCACCGTGCGAGTTCCCTCCCTGAAGGCATCGCACTCGCGGAGTGCCACACGGAGAACGAGGCCCGATTAATTCTTTGAGTGGAAACCGATGCTGTCGCCATCTATGTTGTAGCAAGTGTTCCGACATCAAACCGAAACTTGTGCCCTGCAGTTCGACATGAAAGGCGGGAACCCGGGAACGTCCGGTCGCTGCAATGTTTATATTTGCGATGACTTAAACAGCTCCATCGTCGTGGAGATATTTACAGACGACGTATGTTTCTGCCACAAGCTGACAAAACAACTGATAAGAAATAACTAAAGGACAATGGAGAAAACACCTTCATACTAATCGGGCACGAGCTGATCAGTTATACCGTAAACAGTGGCGTCACGAGGGTCAGCGGCACCCGGGGCGGCAGCCCGCCGCCCCCCCGCTCCGCGTGTCCCGCCGCGACTCCCCCCCCCCGCTCTCGCGTGGCCTGCCGCGACTCCCCCCCCTGTGGCCCGCCGCGACACCCCCTGAGCCCTGCAGGGGGGTCGCCCCCCGCCCCCCCCCTTGTGACGCCACTGCGCGTAAACCTTTATAAGAATACGGTTTCAAACAATTCCGTTGGAACCTCGTTTCGCGACACGTTCGATTTTGATCATTGGTCGCATACAGCGGGGTCAGCATTCCCAGTACGTCTCTTAAATCGGTGAGCGAAGACCATTCTGATAGTAAGCGGAGCGAATCATGCTTCTCATGTAGATTTTTTTTTCATACATTGATATTGCACGATGAATGTCGTCCCGTGATTTCTGGACCATCAAAAACACAGACGCGTTGCAAAAACATTTCACGCGCTGAAAAAAAAAAAAGGTGGTTTGTTGCCGTTGTTTTTGCTTAGGATTGCGGGACACACGATTGAACCCGAGCTCCGAGCAACTCCGAGCGACGAGGGGCTCGGTTCCAGCATGAAAGTACTTCGATCACTTATGCTTCCTTCTTTTAGGTCTTCTTCGTTGAACATACAAGATGGCACAACAACCATTCTGACCACAGCAGACCTGGATGACATCGACAATTACCCATCATTCGGCTTCAGTGCGACCGCCTACATCTAATGGCTATCAGCTGCCGCTGATTGGTGTAAACTTCGACGCCAGGGGACCTAGGGCGGGAACGGCCTTTACCACGGTTTACAAAAAAAAGAAAAAAGAAAAAAAAAGATATTTTTTAGCCTTTTCATTTTGGTGAAGAAGGAAGACCAGCAAAGCTGTACTATGGTGGGAATGAAGTAATGGCCGGCCACAACAAGTCGGCAAGCCAGAGTGGAAAGGCTGGAGAGGTTGCCGCCATCTATGAGCGACGGCGGCAACCAGACAGCCGGCAAAACGGTTGTCTGGTTACCGCCGTCGCTGATAGATGGCGGTAGCTGTACAGAGTTCTGTGTCATCGTTTGTTTGCTGACGGACACGATCCTGGGGAAACTATAGCCCTTAACAATTCCGCTGTACAAGAGCCGTCGGTCGCTGTCTAGTCCCACTTTCTGTGATGTTAACGGGAAACTAAGACACTTCTTGAAAAAAAAACGAGTTAGAGGTTAATTCTGGCGTATTTGTATCTCGTGAATTTGAATATCACGTTCGTTTTCCCCGAAGATGTAACTAAACGCGAGAAAACATGAAAAACCTCCGACCAGTCGTGACGTCATACTATAGAACTTTGGGCCGCCAAGCGCATGTCGCTCGTGTGGAGAGCGCGTGCAATTGCAAGCTTGTCAGGTCACGGCCGGACTGGAAGCGCGCGCTCTCTTTCTCTTCTTACGGCCTTTGCAATCGCCCGGGAGTCAATGGCATTTTTTCTCCGTTTGTAGTTCACTTGCTTGCCGCCAGGGGCGCAACCACCTCACCCCACTTTACCCCACTCGGAGAGTCCCTTCGAGCTGCCTTGCGCTGGTGTTCGAGCTTCGAGGGTTGTTGTTTTGGCAACGGTTTATTAAACTTCGCTCCTATTTAAGTCATGCAAGGGCGGCCACAGCAGCCCTTGATCACATTGTCAAAGAAAAGGCCCCTTCTAAGCAAATACAGATATCAGACACTGATTCTGAGCAGTTGGCAGCGGCTGTGCCCGACTCGGTTACCACTGGCCTGAAAAAACTGAAAGAGCCTGGCGCTCCATCTCCATCCCTGACATACTCTGGTCTGGTGTACGTCGGTGGCTATCTGGTGATACTCATTAGTGAGTTTGGGTGCGCCGCCTGTGTTATGCTGTTGACTACGAGTAACAGAGGTGATCCTATGTTCGTCTTATTGCAAGGCCAGGATAAAAGCGGACTTCATTATCCAAATCCTAGGTTCCTCGCACTTCTGGAAACATTGTTGCTTTTTTTTTTTTAAAGGCTGTTAAGCACCTTCCGCGTACAAATGTGCACGAAGTTTTGCAACTACTCATTGCACCCTATCTTGAAGACGCGCCAATCCTAAGTTGACCAGAGGGCATTGACAACAGTCTCTCAAAGCGCTTGGCTGGTTTAATTTGCAATAAGTTCCTCACAATACTTCTGATTAACCATGCAAAGACGGTCAAGGACAGAAACGAAAAATCAGCTGGATATGTGCACAAGCCCTCGAGGAAGCACTTTAGGGTGTAATATGCACTGTGCGAAAATTGTACAGACTACAACACCCTCGTCTAGAGCAGCTGACCGACTTCATGTGCGGCCTATGAAATGATGATGCAGACCACCGCAATAGATAGATTGGCCCCGCTTACATTTCACGAGAGTGTACGAATTATTTGTCATATAAAGTTCCTTCACGTAGAAGGGGTCCGTCTCCTCCTGTTCTTGAGTTGCAACAGAAGTCCTAGAGGTAAAGACGAGTATAGTTTTTTCCGCAATTGCATTCGCTGTCTCTACTTACTACTTTTTACTCCCGAATCTCTCGGAGATATGCGTCAAATATTCACTGTTTTGGGCTTATCAGAAACGCATTAGATAGTGGCTGAGGGTCTAAACGTAAGGATCAGGTGTCAAAGGCTATAAAAATCTCGGCCGCAAGTTGCGACAGCGCTGAGATACACTGTCAGACGCGCTCTGTGCAAACGGCAAAGGGTAGCCCAGGGGTGAGGTGACAGCGCCCCCGCGAATTGCGGCGGGAGGTGGCGATTGCCACAATTGCAAAGGCCGTAAGAAGAGAAAGAGAGCGCGCGCTTCCAGTCCGGCCGTGGTCAGGTATATCTCACTGCACTGACAGCAGGCGTGACGTCTATTTCTTACCGTTTCTTTTGAAAATAGCAAGAGTGCGCGTGCGCATAGCTTTGACAGGGGCTGAAAATGCGCGAGAGCAGGGATTCCGAAAACACCTAATTTGACGTCACGCCCCGGGAAGGAGGGGCTTCAGCGGTACTTCTAAAATTAATTTCTGCAGCCTCCGTGCACCAAATTGAAAAAAAAAAATCTCGATATTCGGGATCATGGAGGCCAAATGAAGGCGATTTAGGTGTTTTGCCTTAAATACAGAACCGCTTGGGTTTGCCTTTAACTACCGTTCAAAGCACAGTTACTTCTCGGTACCGTGCCCTAGTACCATCTTGTATTTGTGTATTCACGCCATCTGTGAAACGTCGCTGTTTCAAGGTGCTGTTCAAGAGTTTGTAGTTAAATTCTATCCGGAGATGTAGAGTCCAACCCCCACCATTCACACCTCAACAAGCGGAACAGCTACTCAAAGCAATTGCGATCCTGCCGAAACTAGAAAAAGTCAAGATTCCCTTTTAAGCCAATTGACAGGTATAAAACAAAACCAGCTCACTGTTAAAGGCAAACTTCATTCCCCATCAGTCAAAATGACTGTGTTGGAGACATAAAGGGCGTCACTGAGAGTGCCGTGAAATTAGAAATGCAAACAAAGGATGCCCCCTGTGAGCTTGTGAAGTAAGTCGATCACCTGTCAACACTTCAGGATGATATAGAAAATAGGTGGAGATGTTATAATCTAGCTAATCTTTTACAGAATTGGGGATGACCAAAATGAGACGTGATCCCGGAAGTAATCCAAAGTTGGAAATGTGTGAAACTAAACTTGGAACAAAACTTTCCGCATTAAATATAGAGCACTCCCATAGGCTTGGGCGTTTTAGATTTGACAAGCCAAGGTCCATCATTGCAATTCTTACAGCGAAGCTGTTATGTGCTAGAATCTGGAAACAAAATGCGTCCATGGATGTTAACAAAAAACTCCCGTCTAAACGGCGCTCCTTCGTTCCGATTGGTCGTGACAAGTATCAATAAAAAAGGGGGCAACCCGCGTGAGTCAGCATTTCTTGGCATTACTAGCTAGTGAGGTCCTGATTCCTTGTTATCATCTAAGGTCACCGACTTATTTCAGCTAAGGGTGCGCTGTGACGAGGCTGAGAGCAGAACACACCGATCTAACCCTCTTTCGCTTCCGCGATGCTGATAATGAGACTTGGGCTCAATTGGAAAAAAACTGTCCTCGAGGTGCCGCCTCGAGAAATTGGGTTTAGAACTTGCCCATAAGTGACCATAAGGCGATGATTACTTTAGTCACTAAAAATTAAATAAAGTCAATTAAGCAACGAAGTAGTGTACGTGTCTTCATTGCAATCATGTGTAAATCGTATTGATGTATAGTTGGCATAAAGTTGTAAAGATAACAGCTTCGCTGGTTCTCCATCTTCACTTGACGTGGATGGACTCTAGAATTTTTAGAGCGCAGCTCTTAGGCGCCCTTTTCCGGCTTGAGCGGCGTCGCCGTCGGCGTCGGCGTAACGCTTTTTCGTGACGCATCGACGTAACCGTAGCGATTTTCGTGACCCGTCGGCGTAACTGTAACGCGTCCGCGTAATGATTTCTCGTGACGCGTCGGCATCGCCCTCAGCGTAGCCGTAACGCGTCGGCGTAACGATTTTTCGTGACCCGCCGCCGTCGGCGTAACCGTTACGTGTCAGCGTAACGCTTTTCGTGACGCGTCGCCGTCAGCGTAGCCGTAACGCGTCCGCGTAATGATTTCTCGTGACGCGTCGGCACCGCCCTCAGCGTAGCCATAACGCGTCGGCGTAACGCTTTTTCGTGACCCGTCGCCGTCGGCGTAACCGTAACGTGTCAGCGTAACGCTTTTTCGTGACGCGTCGCCGTCAGCGTAGCCGTAACGCGTCCGCGTAATGATTTCTCGTGACGCGTCGGCATCGCCCTCAGCGTAGCCGTAACGCGTCGGCGTAACGCCTTTTCGTGACCCGTCGCCGTCGGCGTAACCGTAACGTGTCAGCGTAACGCTTTTCGTGACGCGTCGCCGTCAGCGTAGCCGTAACGCGTCGGCGTAATGATTTCTCGTGACGCGTCGGCATCGCCCATAGCGTAGCCGTAACGCGTCGGCGTAACGCTTTTTCGTGACCCGTCGCCGTCGGCGTAATTGTAACGTGTCAGCGTAACGCGTTTTCGTGACGCGTCGCCGTCAGCGTAGCCGTAACGCCTCCGCGTAATGATTTCTCGTGACGCGTCGATCGCCCTAGCGTAGCCGTAACGCGTCGGCGTAACGCTTTTCGTGACCCGTCGCCGTCGGCGTAACCGTAACGTGTCAGCGTAACGCTTTTTCGTGACGCATCACCGTCAGCGTAGCCGTAACGCGTCCGCGTAATGATTTCTCGTGACGCGTCGGCATCGCCCTCAGCGTAGCCGTAACGCGTCGGCGTAACGCTTTTTCGTGACCCGTCGCCGTCGGCGTAACCGTAACGTGTCAGCGTAACGCTTTTTCGTGACGCGTCGCCGTCAGCGTAGCCGTAACGCGTCCGCGTAATGATTTCTCGTGACGCGCTCGGCATCGCCCTCAGCGTAGCCGTAACGCGTCGGCGTAACGCTTTTTCGTGACCCGTCGTCGTCGGCGTAATTGTAACGTGTCAGCGTACGCTTTTTCGTGACGCGTCGCCGTCAGCGTAGCCGTAACCCGTCGGCATAACGGTCGCCGTCGGCGTGACCGCGCGTTGCATTATGGGATTTCCCATAATGCACCGCGCGGGAGGGAGCAGGGGGAGGAGGAGGAGGAGGAGAAAAGAAAGAGGGAGGAGAAGGGAGGGGAGGAGGCAAGGGGCAGGGGAGAAGTAGATGAGGAGGGAGGAGGAGAGGCGTACCCTCCCCTCCGTACCTTCCCCTCCTCATCCTCAAGAGCTGCACTCTAATTCGGCGTTACAGGGAGTTGTAAACGTCTTTCATTTTTTCCGTGCTTTTAAAACAAAACAAGCCCACCTATGTGTGGGATTCAAGCTCAAGGATACCAGAATTGCGATTAGCGAGGATTTTTCGGAAAAGTATCCATTACGAACGTAAACGACTTTTTCAATTTGGGTAATCGCAAGGAGAAACGTTCAAACTATACGTTTTAACAGGCTGATTATCGGAGACACTACATTTTTATAACAATGGTTGTGGTTCTGCTTCTGAACTGTTGCAGCATAAAAAGAAGGCAGACGAATTTGCCTCTCTTATGGAATCAATAAAACCTAGCTAGCCTACACGGAATCCTGGCTCATAGAGTTATTACAATAAACGCTAGAGGCTCAGCTGGCGCTAGTGTGCTGTTGCATTTTGAAGCAGACAGCAAGCAGTCTAAATTTGACTTCCGGTAATGTATTCCTATGGGAAAAAGCGAGTGCATTTTCTCTCTGCGCTCGATTGTAAGAGCAAATATCACGAATAATTTGTACGTACTAGGCACATTGGAACATTTCTCAGTCACGCAGACGAAATAAATGGTCAGTTACGGCGTTTTTCTTTCAAATTCATCGAATTAAAAACTGGCGCTAAAACGGCTTCGTACGTGTATTTTTGTGCACTGTCGGACACTGTTAGCGCGAACACGGCGTCGACGCTTTCCAACATGGGGGATATACGTGCCAAACGAACGAAGGACATGTGGAAAACCGAGAGAGACGGCAAGAACTACGCAGTAACACTAAATAAGTAACTCCTTGTGCTTGCAGACGATCAAAATAAATTGAAAGTCACGTAATATATCAGATTTGCAATAAATGAGTACTGCGAAGATGCTTGGGGCTATTTTGCGCTTTTGGACTCCCGGGAGACTAGGAAGAGGGAAGTGACGTCAACAACGCTCTTTGGATGTTGATTGGTGGAGTCGCTGATGACGGTGAGTTTCGCGATGCGAGATACGTTCATTCACACCTACGTCACTTCCCTCTTCCTAGTCTCCTGGGAGTCCAAAAGCGCAACATAGCCCCTGGGTTCAAATCATCACCCGCACGCTCCAAATCTTTGCAAATAAGGGGAGCCAGAGAGCAGGTGCCCGATAAAAACTGCCCGACATGGGAAATAATAAAAAGACATACCTTTCGTAGCTCACGTGCTTTATTTTTTGCGTTCGAATGTTTCTTTAACCGATCGTAAAGATGCACGACGGAGTCATTTTCATCCAATGACAGGACGGGCATATTAGCAATATATAAGCACCACCGAAATGCTAGCGAACCTGAACACACACTACATTCCTTTCGATCGTTACTTTCCTTAGAACCGTCGCTCGTTTTCACATACCTTCCTTGAAACAGGGATTTGGGCCTGAAATAGAGCGAAGTTTAACATCGCTCAGTGGTAAAGAAAAATGCTGTAACTAAAGCAATTACACTTTCACAATACCAATAAAGGTACATACTATCCGTTACAACCGAAATGACAAAAGTTATTCATGTTATTTTCCGGCGAAGAGACAAAATTCACGCGCGTTTTCCCATAGGAATACACAGGGAGGCTGGAAAAGTAGACTGCATGCTGTCTGCTTCAATTTGCGACCGGAAGTCCCGTAGACACTAGCGCCAGCTGAGCCTCTAGCGTTTATTGTAATAACTCTATGTCCTGGCTGGATGCTTCTGTTGCTTACACCAAGGATTTTTCATCTGAATTTTTTGTCTGTTGCAACAACAGCAACACGCATGGTGGAAGAGTTTTTATCTCGGTTCATAACAGTTGATAGAACACTGGTATCTACCCCCATAATCAAAACGACGCTTTTTTGACGGTTGGTTAATTTTACGGACCGCCGGGTTCTAGCGTTCAGCCACTGCTGGAAGTGTCAGACACGCTGCTATCTGTTTGCTCTGAATATTTAATATAGGCGGAGGCTACTTTCCTGACGTGCAATAACAATGTGGTTTTCCTCGAACGACTAGCACGTCTTCCCTCTATTCTTCATCCATACATTTTATTTCAAGTTGCAGTGTTTAACCAGTGTTGACGCTAAGGAAAAATTGACCGCATCTCCACGTGGTGAATGATGTTGGCTGGGGCGAAGCTCTGGTGGTGCTTGTCTGCGTAGACGCTGAGCCGCAGCATGCCGAGCCTTTCGTTCGTTTTCATCCATGTCAGAAAGAGAATGTGTGGTATGGAACGTGGTTATATACGCATTTGAGCATTTGACCGCAGCGCCCTCTCGTCTATAAACGTTGAGCCAATGCATGCAAAGTTTAACGCGATTATATACGCATTTGACCGCAGCGCCCTCTCCTGTATAGACGTTGAGCGGCTACATGCAACGTTTCATCCATGACAGAAACCCCAGGTCTTGAGTTACTACCACATCTCAGAGCCCCCTACTCGTCCTGTCGCTGCGCAAACAGATTTCAACATTTTTTTTTCATAATTTTTTTCATCTTTGTTTATTTTTTATTTTTTGCCCTACACGAGCACGTGAGCTCACGAGCTCGTAATTTTTTTATCATTTTTTTTGCCCTACACGAGCATGTGAGCATGTGCTCACGTGCTCGTGAGCACGTGATCTCATGAGCAGAAGCACGAGCACCCGACGCCGGCCTACGGCGGACGGCGGACGGACATACGGACAATGGCTAGCCCCTAAGGAGCTTCGCCCCTAAAACAGCTTTAACGACATGTTTCCACTACTTCAGGACCTAAACGCCCGTTCAGTAAGACTTGAAGAGGGCAATCCCGGCTTCTTAACAATGTGAGCGCCATTAAGACAAATCAACGTTCCATTGAAAATAAAGTAACAGATATCCACAACAGATGTCCGCAGTCGAACAAGCGACTTCCGGCATTGGCGGCGTTCAACATGAACTAAAAGCCATGAGGGAAGCAGTCCACTCTCTTGCCGAAGAAAACACCAGTCTACGCGCACGATTATCAGAGTCAGAAGACCAATCTCGCAGAGATAACATAATATTTTATGGAATCCTCGATTGTCATTCGGAAACGTGGTCATTGTCGGAAAGTAAAGTATATGTGAAATAATTAAAGACAAACTTCAGATAGACATCACCTCTGATTGTATCGTTCGCGCGCACAGACTAGTTGGGTCGTGTTTTTAACGCCAGCACGTGCCGTCCAGTCGTTGTCTGATTTTCTTCTTTAAGACCAAAGAAAAAGTTCTCCTTTCTAAACCCCAACTTCGCGGTACTAACATTTCCATAGCGGAGGACTTCTCCGCTGAAACACGCAATGTTAGGAGGAAACTCAGCATGGGCGTCGGCAGGATTTTGTCTTGGGGGGGGGGGGGCAAACTGACAGCCCTTTTTGGGCGTGTGCGCTCAAAGTGAAAAGGGGGCGGGGGTGGGGGGGTCCACGGTAAAATACGAGAGGCTAAATACAGCTTGGAAGACACATATTTTTTATGAAACAATTTCAAAAAGTACAATGCATCAGTAATTTCAGCGCAAAAAAAAAACATTTTTATAAATATGTACAGGCACAGTAGAACAAAAAAATTTGGTCTATGTCGCGGCAAAACAACAAAACAGCCCACTTAGTTTATAATACTCTCAGAGATAAAAAAGCACGAAGATTTTATAGACAAGTATTGGCATCATAAATGTACCGTACATAATAAAATAGCAAGACAGTGCACGCAAGTCACACGCACTGTCTTGCGTGTGACTTGCAAGTCACAGCAATGAACAATACCTTTTTATATACATATTGAACAATATTTGACGTTTATACAAGTTTTTAAAAGCTACCCCAAGTTGGCCTCTGCTCACATTTTAACTCTAATTTTCTGCACAAAATTGTCTTCGCTCGTAATATTAATTCGAAGCATTTCCCGGGTTGTGGTCCGTGGAAGACATCTGAAAGCTGCGTTAGCTGTGTTGGAAAGCTAGCACGGCGGGGCTACCGCCGGAGGGTTAGTTGCCATTGTAACTTTCCGTATTTCCTCGACGCGGGTTCCCTTAGCTTTCCATGCTCGCTCTGTCTCATTTCAGAAATGGAGTAAAATTTTAGCCCGCTGGTTCTTATCTTTATATTGGTTGTTATATATCTAATCAAGCTTAGCTTTGCATGAATACTCCCACAGTTAAAGAGGAGTTTGACATACCTGTGAGAGTCGAATTGAGGGCAAAGCCTATGTCCAGCTGGCCCTTTAAAGCCTGAGGATGATCAGGAGTGACGGAGACAGCAGGTGCATCGATAGATTCCGGGTCATGACACGGCTCTGAGGTCACATGCTTCTTCGTTGCACAAAATGGATTGTCATTATCACTGTCAGCTTTCCGTTTAAAAAAGCTTCTGATGTCCATTTTCGCTCCTGACCCATATCAGCCCACGGTTATATAAAAAAAGTGAGATTGGGCGCGAATGTAGCTTTTTCAAGCAACTGGCCTAAGAAGAGAGAGCCAGCAACAGCAAAGTGTGCCACCCTGTCACAGATATTCGAGTGTCACGCGTGTGAACACGGTGGCGTCAACGAGACGGTCCGACACTCTTCTCCCGCGTGAGTTATGGCCCGGGAGAGTATCGTTGTCGACATGGTGCGAACAGAGTTTCGCAGAACTGCATTGTCCAAAAGAGGACGCCTGGCCCCGATTTTGACCCCCTCTTCTCTTTTCCCATGACCGCAACATGCTACGGGCAAAGGAGAAGAAAAATCCAAAGGCACATATACAAAACAGAGCACTGGCGTGAGCAGTGGCGGTTGGTTTATGGAGTCAAACCCCCCCCCCCCCCAAAAAAAAAAGCCAAAGCTACCCCCCCCCCCCAAAAAAAAAAATGCCAAAGCTACCCTCCCCCTCCTCCTCCCTCCCTCCCGGGGCCCTTCTCGCTCCACTCCTTACGCAGACGGAGCGAAGGGGGAGCGCGGACTATCTCCAACTCGTAGCTACGCTGATTTGTTCTGTTGGGCTTTTTTTAATTGACTTAAAACGAAAGAAACACACAAGAGGACGAAACAGAGGACGCAGCTTTCGACTTTCAACGACAGATTTACTGGGGCAGCTAGCCGCTCAGAGCTCGACTTGGGGAGGCGATGGGGACAGGAGGAAGGGGATGAGGGGAGATGTAAGAAACACAGGGAGACCGTTGCAGGGACGAACGCAGCGGGCGGTCGGGATCTGCGTTGCCTCCCTCGTGGATGACACCTCGCGTCGCTTCGTGCCGTCGGGGGCGAGGTGGAGAGCGGGGCGGGGAGGGGGGGGGGGAGCTCTGTTTTTGGGGCATTTTACTGACTTTCCCCCGAATGCCTGTGATACCTCACAACACAGGACTCCGGTGTTCTCGGAAGTAAGTGTTCCTCCCTATGTTGTTTTTTTTTTTTGCCAGCTAGGCGCGGCTACGAAAAAGGAAAAACGAAAAAGGGAGACATTTTTCGTTTTTGTGTTTATTGCTGAACGATCCAAGGAAACAAAAGTGCGTGGATTTTATTTTTAGGATAGCTTTCGGTTTCTCCTTCTGCTAGAAAGCTATTTCGCGACGCCACTCGATCCTTCGTACCCGAGAGAGCTGGTGAAGGGTGGGGGGGGGGGGGGGGTAGGCACTCTGGCTTGGGGGGGGCAAGTGCCCCTTTGGACCCCCTGCCGACGCCCATGAAACTCAGTGAATTTGCAAAGGAGATGAACGTGCCGTAGTGTCCGCGCCCATTCCAGGGCGCCGCCATGTTTATCTACGCTCGCGCCACCACGCGGAAAGAACTGGCAAGCAGGGAGGGGGTCTGCGTTGGCGGCGTTGCTTTGGGGAGCTGGATGCGGCAGGCTGTCCGAATGCACCGACACATCGTGAAAGATGTCTTTACCAGAAGCCTCCGCGGCCCGTTCTTCAACAGGGAAGATGTCGTGAACATTCGAGAACCCATCTCGATCAAGAAAACAAGGGAAAACCTTTCTTGTCTTAGATGTTCTCGGTGTCTGCTGACCCTTGACATCCGCGTTTCAGTGCGGGTTCATTGCGAAGTAAATATTTCGCTACCGCTTTCTTGTAGCTTTCAAATGCTTGATTGTTGGCTTCTTGTATACGACATTACATTCGTGGCACGTTTGAGACCGATTTTCGCGATCTACTTGCCTTTCTGCGGCAGCGCAGCTCTGCCGAGCCGAAATAAGTGACCGAAACCGAAACCGAAACGAAGGTACCATTCGTAGATAGCGTACGTACACGACGTAAACGACCTGCCGACTGATCACGGAGAAGTGACCACCTCTGTTGTATCCATCACGCGCGCCAAACGTACGCATAGAAAAAAATTGTTGCTACACTGGCACTCACTCTTGAGTTCTTGCTCGGAGTGAAGTTTTTCTTCCGAGTGCGGCTGTCCATTCTTGCCGAGAAGCTGCATGGGACGAAAACTTGTGGAAGCCGTAGACGTCGCATCCGCACTCGCTTCTTAGGCAATTGCGTGACGGGCAGTGGGTGTCCAAAAGAACCCTGCGTTTCCTCTGGTTGTTCGTACAACCAGCAACGGCACAGTGCCGTCCGGACGAATTGCTCTGATACATTACACGGCGGTAAACAAGACCGACGCCGGCAACGTGCTAGTACTGGGAAAGGTCGCGGTCTATCGCCTTCCCCCCACACACACACGCTGCGAACGTCTGGGTTCGAAACTATTAATTGCCAGTCCTAAAGGATGGTACTTACTTGAAGTGGGAGCTGGAATTCTACGAGGTACCAGGAGACACTTACTATCGGGCAACGAAGCAGGGTGCCTGTGGGGGCGGAGTCTAGGAACGCTACTGATTAATATTGTGACAGGCGATCAGTTATGATAACAGACGAAACTTCGACTCGTTTGTTCAGAAGTACGCGGTGATATTTTATTAGCCCTCGTTACAGCACACCAAAGATCATAGGCAGTGAAATTCACATCATGCAGGCTCGTGCGTCATAGTCAAATGAGCGCAGTCGACGACGAGGTGTAATGAGCTACTAAGCTTCACAAGGAAAATGCTGTGAGAAAGAGTTTTGAGGCAGTCCAAAACACCGATCCAGCAGACGCGCGTACGTACGTTTACTCCGGACTTCATGAACCCGACGGCGCAAGATCAAAGCGATCAAAGAGCACCGCCGCCATCGCCACCCGGTTTTCTCTGCACTTTGCGCGACAACGGCACTGCAACGGAGGGCACTCGCCTCGGCGTGAACAATCCGCGAAATAGATTAATTTCCCACTCTTGAAGCCATTCCAAATGATAAATGAAAATACCTCGGCGCTGTAGAACATCTGACGGCACAACGGTGCCGAGCGCCTGCTCGGCATCGTCGTTGCTCGTAAAGGCCTGCTTATTTGCAGTTGAGACGACGATTCCAAATATTTCGTGCCCCTCGTGGTGCTTGCACCCGTGGTGCTTCGAAGGGCAGGAAAATCTTCTCACGAGGACGTTGAAGACACGCAACACCGGAGCCACCAAAGCAATCGTACAAACCGTCGCCATGTTTGCTTTCTCTCCGTCACTCGCGGCGCGGTCGCGCGGTCAACTCGTCGCGAGATGTTTTCTGGCTCGGCTAGATGGAAACCAACAGCAGCAAATTGGCGTATGGACAAACGGCTCTCACATTACGGGCACTATACTCCCATACCGCGGTAAACAGGACCGATGCCGGCGAAACGGCAGTCGGCACACCAGCAAAGAAGCCTACGACGGGAAGCAGCTGGGCGGGCCGACGCAGCCCCCCTCCGCGCGAGCGTTGGGTTCGAGATTATTGTTCGCTTTTGCTCCTTGCGGTCGAGGCTAAAAAGAGCACTTCCGGACAAAGGTCTATAGACCCTTTCTTCAAGGGCGCCGCCATCGTGAATTGTCGCATGGGCGTCGGCAGGATTTTGTCTTGGGGGGGGGGGGGGGGGGCAAACTGACAGCCCTTTTTGGGCGTGTGCGCTCAAAGTGAAAAGGGGGCGGGGGGGGGGGGGGAGCCCGACAGTAAAATACGAAAGAGTTAAATACAGCTTGGAAGACACACATATCTTTTATGAAACAATTATTTCAAAAAGTACAATGCATCAGTAATTTCAGCGCAAAAAAAAAAATTTATAAATATGTACAGGCACAGTAAAACAAAACAAAAAATTGGTCTATGTCGCGGCAAAACAACAAAACAGCCCACTTAGTTTATAATACTCTCAGAGATAAAAAAGCACAAAGATTTTATAGACAAGTATTGGCATCATAAATTACCGTACATAATAAAATAGCAAGACAGTGCACGCAAGTCACACGGACTGTCTTGCGTGTGACTTGCAAGTCACAGTAATGAACAATACAACAATACCTTTTTATATCAATATTGAACAATATTTGACGTTTAGACAAGTTTTCAAAAGCTACCCCAAGTTAGCCTTTGCTCACATTTTAACTCTAATTTTCTGCACAAAATTGTCTTCGCTCGTAATATTAATTCGAAGCATTTCCCGGGTTGTGGTCCGTGGAAGCCAAGTTGTGCAACGAAGAAGCATGTAACCTCAGAGTCGTGTCATGACCCGGAATCTATCGATGCACCTGCTGTCTCCGTCACTCCTGATCATCCTCAGGCTTTAAAGAGCCAGCTGGACATAGACTTTGCCCTCAATTCGACTCTCACAGGTATGTCAAACTCCTCTTTAACTGTGGGAGTATTCATGCAAAGCTAAGCTCGATCAGATATATAACAACCAATATAAAGATAAGAACCAGCGGGCTAAAATTTTACTCCATTTCTGAAATGAGACAGAGCGAGCATGGAAAGCTAAGGGAACCCGCGTCGAGGAAATACGGAAAGTTACAATGGCAACTAACCCTCCGGCGGTAGCCCCGCCGTTCTAGCTTTCCAACACAGTTAACGCAGCTTTCAGATG
>JAZHYW010061817.1:0-32637 GCA_037355805.1 Ixodes ricinus
AGGCTGAAGTATAATTACCAGTTCTGACGAATGGTACTTACCTGAAGTTAGAGCGGGAATTATACGAAGCCTATGGAAGCACTTACTATCAAGTTCACACTGCCACCGCATCCCTCCCCATTTTCAGGGTAGGTCGTCACATTCTCTTCCCTGTCGCAGGTCGAGGTGGCTCAACATGGCACCAGAGGTAGCGCGTAGCGCAGAAGGCTCCAACCAGGTGCCATCACCAGAACGGGAAATAAAGCGTTCTGAGTGTCACAAGTGCTTATACTCTGTCTTTCTGGGTGGGGTCCCCACCATCTCAATGCAGCCGCAAGCTGTGCTGTAACCACTAACTCGGAAAGATGAAGTCGGAAGGGGAGAATACTTCCCTAGGGGGAGCGCCTATGGTGCCGCCTACTTTTTATTTTCAAAATAGCTTTGAAACGTTGACGTCAGTTCCGGTATAGAAGGAAAAAGCAGTTGTGAACTTGATAGTAAGTGCTTCCATAGGCTTCGTATAATTCCCGCTCTAACTTCAGGTAAGTACCATTCGTCAGAACTGGTAATTTCTATACTCTGTTTCACCTTGTGTTGTACCGCAGGAAGGGCTACAAGCGCGAGCTCCTTGCCCTATGGCACACCTCGGCGGCACAAGCTCTCGTGCACAAGGGCGGCTGCCAACGCTATGAGCTCGCGCTTCTAGCCTTCGCTGCGGTACAACATAAGGTGAAACGGAGCATAGTGCTCTTCCTTTCTCCCCTCGCCCTCCACTGCCCTCCTCTCCCATCCCGTGTTCCTAGTGCTCGCCCTTTCTCTTCGCCTAGCGTTGCCTTCGCCTGCACTGCACACAACACGCGCTCTGTTCAGAAAAGATCATGCACACGAGTCCATACATATTTTTTATTGTTTTAATATTTTACATGTTACTCCTAAACATGTGTAAAAAAACGCAATAAAAAGATACAAAAGAAAAAAATGGAGTGCGCCAGAGCGGCATATTTTATTTTTTTACTTTTTCGCTTTTGTCATGCTTGGTGCTGCGCAAAATACAAAGATCAAATGTAAAATATTTTGGGAACTATTGATATAAATATTTACAGCATTGTAGAGGTTATATACATCTCGTCAAAAATTCGCAAACTTGGCTCCTTTGGCATCACTAGATTTCTGAGCGGTTATTTAAAGAAATTGAATAGCTACAACATTAAACTTAATGCCATATATTCATATTAAAACGTTCTTTCCAATGACATAAATCATTGCTTTATCTAAAAAGATTAATTTTTTATGGCGCTCCAAACTTGTCCTAAAGTACAAAGTAAAAAAAAACACAGCTTCTTTACCTTGGTGAAGAAGGAAGAGCAGTGGAGCTGTAGCTTCTGTTCTCAGCGGTGGCTTTCCAGGCGAGCGATCTGCTCTTCTTTCGCAAGGGAACCTGAAGCGCTCGACGCAGTGGAACTTTAGGCGATAGCGGCCTCGCGGCAATTACGAAACTAATCGCGCTGCTGCGCACATCACCGCTCGTTCCCTTCCCGCTCTTCTTCCTCCAAAGAAATGTTGCCGCAATCTATGAGCGACGGCGGCAGCAGGCAGACAACCGGCAAACACAACACTTTGGACAGCTACCGCCATCTATGAGTGACGGCGGCAACCAGAGTGTTGTGTCGCCCACGGGTGTCGACATTTGTTTGCTACCGGACGCGATCCTGGGGAAACTAGCCCTTAACAGCTCCTCTGTAAAACTTCAAAGCAATTGACAAATAAAAGCAATCTTCGATTTTTTTTTAAGGAGAGGCACTTTTTGGAGTGTCTACTTTTTAAGTACTGATGCTATTTCAATGAAATTGGCAGGGTATACTAGGTACGCAAACTTGGGAGGCTACACCAACTATCAGCTGAAGAGGTCAATTTCGTGCCAAATTATACAACTAGTAATGCCGAGAGAAAAATCTATTGTTACAATAGTACCAAAATGTCTACGATTTGTTTGCTTGGATCGATATAAGGGCGAGTGACTAAACTAATCGGTAGTGGGTTTCAAATAATTTTACGTGCCCTATTTAGCGTTAAAGTAATCTTCAAAAAAGGGGTTAATTTCATTAACTTTTTTACTGTTACAAAAGTTGACGTTTTTTCGCTATATAAATAACAATCTTGAAAATCAGCAGAACCCATCCTTTGGGAATGATTATCTACGTTAATGCGAATAGCATCAAACGGTGCGGAGTTATGCGCGTTCGTCAGGTGGCCGGCACACTCTAGATACGCCAGCCCACTCTTGAGGCGATTCTAAATTTGTTGACACTTTCACAGCCCTGCGCACGATCTCCGCAGCCCAGCACGTGCGTTTGTGTCACTTAGGAAGGCGAACAAAGCACGCGCCATACGCACAAACACTCAAAATGGTACCGACCAGACTTTCTGGCGTCTCAGCTAGTCTCAACCAACGGTACTCTAAACGGTTGTTTATATCTTTACCATAGGACGCGCTTTACAGCGCTGTCACAGCTACCGGTGCGCGCGCGTTCCATGCACGAGGGCTCATTCCGCTCTCGTGAGGCTGAGCACGGCCGCTACATCACCCTCTCCCGAGCGCGGGAGAGGGTGAGCTAACGGCCGTGCTCAGCCTCACGAAGCGGAATGAGCCCTCGTGCATGGAACGCGCGCGCACCAGCTGCTGTGACAGCGCTGTAAAGCGCGTCCTATGATAAAGATATAAACAACCGTTTAAATGCGTTGAATGACTGCCTTCATAGCTCTGTGGTTAGCGCGTCTGCCTGCTGATCAAAGGGTCAACGGTTCGAATCCCAGCCGGCGCCGGTCTTTTTTATTTATTTATCGACCCGCGGCGTAAGAGGTTAGATAGCCAGATAGATACATAGACGAAAAGTGCGTGAAGTAGCCAAAGAATGCTATTCGCATTAAAAAGTAAGCACATGGTCAAGTTCTCGAGTAAATTTCACCCCAGAAAAACTGCACAGCAGTTACGAAAGTACTTCAGTTATCGAACGATAGTTGTTGAGCAATGGAAAAACGGTCAAAACATGAAGCTGAGGAAAACGCGTTTGAAAATCCATATTGTGTTCCACTTTAGATGGCCCTTGCCACTTGACCTAAAATGCTCCAGGAGTGTAGGTCAGTCTCTCCTCTGCATTGTCCTTCTGTGTTTTGGCCACAGCTTCCATCTTTTGTCTCTTGTGCAGTGCTTCGGGGGACTCGAGTGCCTTCACTTGGGCCTTTGCAACCTTCGTCCAAATGACCTTCACGGCCTGTGATGTCTGGTGGCTCCATGGCTCAACGCCCATCTCCAAAAGAACTTTGTCAAAGCTCCGAGGACCCAGGTTGAAGACTGCGAGAGCCATGGCACACTCTACATTACTTAGAGAGGCGACCTTTTGGCACCTCTTCCAAGTCAAGGCGTTGAAAGAATCATTCGCGTTCTGGGTTTTCATCTGGAAACATCTTTCAAGTAAATCCCTCTGTGGCAGGCGGTTGTACAAGGGCACTAGCTCCTTCGCTATCTCCCTGGAGAAGGCTGGCTTATGTGGCCGAGGTGCTGGTGATTCTCCTGCTTCCTCGGGGGCCTTGCTTCGGAGTGGAAAAAGCGATACGAATTGGCTCCTCGCCGGTGGGGTATGAATGTAGGAGACGGGCATACACTCCACGCTACATGGATTATGGGGTCATGTGGCAGGTTTGAGTGAATCGGAGTTCCGTCTTCACTAGTGTGGCCAATAAGAGAGCGTGCAGTGTTGTTTTCTATGGGGTTTCACGTTTGGTGCGCACAATGTCTCGCAAGGAGCTATATATACCGAAAGAATTAAGGAGGGTTAAACAGTTTTTTCTAATGAGGAAAGCCTGTCTGTGCTAGGTTTAATGAACGTGGAGTGAGTGCGCTTTGAGAATGGAAAATTTTTGCGACCGCAAGCTTTTCTACAAAGCGCGCTCGGCCGCCGGTACAACAAAAATAATTTATTTTGGAGTAAATACTTCATCTACAGGAATAAAACTTTTTGACAGCATTCTTCAGGAGTTAAACAAGCTGAAAGGACTATTTTTCAAAAACACGACTGTTTAAAAAAATTGTGATTATAAGGCCGTGCCCCCCCCCCTTAATCTATGGTGATAGTTTACCACCATGCTCTTGTGTTTATTCATAAAAAGCATGTTGCATCATTTTTTTCCGTTCAAGGTTACAGCTCTGCGAAGTGTACCTTCCACGCCGGCATGTTTCCCGAAGGCCACATACGAGATGATCTTTTGAATCTGTGTATATTGTTGGGGAGTGTCTACATCCACGCTCGGGGAACAACGTACACGATGGCCTTTCGAGGAAACTCGAAAAGGCCTCCTCGAACAAAAATAAAGCCACCGCGATCGGGTGTTCACTTGACATCGCGTGAACCCTACGACCACGGCCAGTATAACAAAAATCCACAAAATCCCCGAACTGCCGTATTTTCCGGACTATAGTCCGCGGACTATACATGTTTAAAAGGTTTGTTTTTAAAGCGATAGCTTACGGGCGACACTTCGCAGAGATTTCGAACTCGTGGGCTGTCGTCGCCGCTACGGGGAAAACCCTTCTACTCTCCCCTCTTGGCGCGAGAGGGAAGTCGGGACTTCCCGTCGGCCGTGCCGCGCGAAGGTAGCGAAGGGGGCAGCCCTGGCGTCCCGCCAAGAATGGTGCAACGAACGGAGAATCTTCGTGTCGTCTGCTTGAAAGACTTGTTCACAAACATTCCTTGCGTTATGCAAAATCCCACTTTGGCAGTATCCGGTTGCTGCGTGTAATGTTGGATGGTTTTAGAAACTTCCACTGGCTTACCTGCGTCACGGATCACCACAGTTAAGCTTCTCTGTGAACTAATACAGCAGGCCTTCGTCGAGGCGTGCTGTGTGATGATAATTTTACGGTCGGACTAGGCACTAACTGCAGACTATCCATGGCGTGCTGACTATGCACCGGGCAAAAACTTAGTTTGACTAGGGTGGCTAGTTTGACCCCAAATACGGTACGGTTGGTGGTTTCCGCCGTCCCGCAACGGTTTCCGCAACCCGCTACGATACGCGGAACTCTACAGTCAAGGCTATCGGCGCGCAGGCGCAGTAGCGGCTTCCTCGTTGCGGAGAGCTTAGCGGATGGGAAACGCGCGCGCGGTCTTCGAAAACTCCTTATTGACGTGAACACGTTAACGCGGACAAACCGAAGAACTAAATCCGAGAATCGCACACAAATAAACCCGCGTCAAAAAAAAGTAAGCCTTTTACAACGAGTTTGACTTATCCCTAACTCCGTCAACAGACGAGGGTAAAAAATCTGGTGTGCTTCTGGAGACACGAAATAAGAATAAAAACAAACCAAATAATTGTCTGCAGAAACAAGTATTGTTGGCATTCGTCATAAGACTCACGACGCAGCTCACTTTGAATACGGCGACGCAGATTTTGAGTAATTTATTTTAGGAATGGTTTACGACGCAATCATTGACGCCAGCGCGACTGCAGCGCGCTACTTCGAAATTGAGTGATTTCTTTGTCTTTGTAATCGTTCAATGTTCATGTTGTTTCCCACCATCATTGCAGCTTCGTGTGTATCTTGTCCTGTCTCTGCGTAATCGTTTAATGTTCAAGCTGTTTCACCACCATCGTTGACCCATGTACTAACTAGCTCAACTCAAACCGATAATTGCTAGCGTGGGCGCAAATGTAAATGTGTGCGTACTGCTGCTCTGTTTATGCGCGGCGCGGGTTTATCCGCTTGCTAGGACGTCAAAAACGACATCCTAAAGGACGACGTCAAATACAACGTCTAGGACGGCCTCAAGGACGACGACGTCTAGAACGACCTCTAGGACGACCTCCAGAGCGATCTCAGGGACGACCTCTGAAACGACGACGTCCTAGATGACGACATCAAAGACGACGTCTAGAACGACCTCTAGGACGATCTCGGGTGATCAAGGACCACCTCTAGGGCGATCTCAAGAACGACATCCTAGATGATGACATCAAAGACGACGCCTAGAACGACCTCTGGGACGATCTCGGGTGATCTCAAGGACCACCTCTAGGACGATCTCAAGAACGACGTCCTAGATGATGACATCAAAGACGACGCCTAGAACGACCTCTAGGACGATCTCGGGTGATCTCAAGGACCACCCCTAGGACGATCTCAAGAACGACGTCCTAGATGATGACATCAAAGACGACGCCTAGAACGACCTCTAGGACGATCTCGGGTGACTCAAGGACCACCTCTAGGACGATCTCAAGAACGACGTCCTAGATGATGACATCAAAGACGACGCCTAGAACGACCTCTAGGACGATCTCGGGTGATCAAGGACCACCTCTAGGACGATCTCAAGAACGACGTCCTAGATGATGACATCAAAGACGACGCCTAGAACGACCTCTAGGACGATCTTGGGTGATCAAGGACCACCTCTAGGACGATCTCAAGAACGACGTCCTAGATGATGACATCAAAGACGACGCCTAGAACGACCTCTAGGACGATCTCGGGTGATCAAGGACCACCTCTAGGACGATCTCAAGAACGACGTCCTAGATGATGACATCAAAGACGATGCCTAGAACGACCTCTAGGACGATCTCGGGTGATCAAGGACCACCTCTAGGACGATTTCAAGAACGACGTCCTAGATGATGACATCAAAGACGACGCCTAGAACGACCTCTAGGACGATCTTGGGTGATCAAGGACAACCTCTAGGACAATCTCAAGAACGACGTCCTAGATGATGACATCAAAGACGACGCCTAGAACGACCTCTAGGACGATCTCAAGAATGACGTCCTAGATGATGACATCAAAGACGACGCCTAGAACGACCTCTAGGACGATCTCGGGTGATCTCAAGGACCACCTCTAGGACGATCTCAAGAATGACATCCTAGATGATGACATCAAAGACGACGCCTAGAACGACCAGCTAGGACGATCTCGGGTGATCAAGGACCACCTCTAGGACGATCTCAAGAGCGACGTCCTAGATCAAGAGTGGCCAAGCTGCGCCTCGCGAGCCGCATGCGGCTCTTTGCGTGTTAAAGTGCGGCTCTGCGGCTCCCTCCCCTCCCCCCCTCTCCCACACGACACGACACACACACACACACACACACTCTCTCTCTCTCTCCCCGCCTCCCTCCCGGTCACATGAGCACTTCCCCAAAAAGAGAAATGGACCGCGTTTTAAATCGAAAGGCAGGTTGCAGCTAAATAGCCTTGTGCTACTACTACCTTACGTACAGTTGAACTGCTTTTGAATCGGACATATTAAAGTAGTTCGAGTTTTCTTTATTGCTCTGAACAAAAGTTTGCCCTCCCCCCCCGCGGCTTTTGACAGTCTCGTGGTTTTGTTTGCAGCTCTTAGGCCAGGTCAGCCTGGCCACCCCTGTCCTAGATGATGACATCAAAGACGACGCCTAGAACGACCTCTAGGATGATCTCGGGTGATCTCAAGGACCACCTCTAGGACGATCTCAAGAACGACGTCCTAGATGATGACATCAAAGACGACGCCTAGAACGACCTCTAGGACGATCTCGGGTGATCTCAAGGACCAACTCTAGGACGATCTCAAGAACGACGTCCTAGAATCTAGGACGTCGTTCTTGAGATCGTCCTAGAGGCTAGAACTTTCGGGGTTCGACTGCTTCGAACCGGGTCGACGAACCTTCGCACTTTTAACCAGATTCGACCGGTTCGACTTTATGGACTGTGACTAATATAATACGTGTCTTTTGCACACGTCACTGTGCTGTATTTTCAAATAGGCCATAAGAGGGCGGAATTTTCGAAGGAGTCAATATCTTGAACACTCTTGGGCAGACAAGTTTCACAGCATGCGTGGCACTCGAGACACTCGACCATGCACCCATGGATGTGTTTGTTACATCACGTTCTTATTCTAACTGAGACATGTAGCAACGGATTAGTCATTTAGGGATAATGTAATTTTGATTGTGCACAGTAGTTTAAATACTACATTGGAAGCGTGCTACAAGACAATGACGCCACGGTGCGGCTCCTAGTGGAAGCATTTCGCATTAAACGCTGCCTGACTGGCAGTATAGACATACTGTGTAACAGCCAACCTTATAGCGGGTTCGTTTCACACGCACTGGCACCGTGCGAGTTCCCTCCCTGAAGGCATCGCACTCGCGGAGTGCCACACGGAGAACGAGGCCCGATTAATTCTTTGAGTGGAAACTGATGCTGTCGCCATCTATGTTGTAGCAAGTGTTCCGACATCAAACCGAAACTTGTGCCCTGCAGTTCGACATGAAAGGCGGAATAAGGTTCTTGATAAGTTGTAGATGGTGGTTCCTCCTCGATGTTGTGGAGGAGGATGGCTTGCGTTGGACGGTGGCGGTGGTGTAGCGGTTCGGGCCAGACAACTGTTTACGCAGGTACGTTTACGCAACAGTTTAATAAAAGACAATTTAACATACGGGATACAGGAATACAAACATCGACAACCCGAGCCCCGGACTTGGCCGCCGCTAGAGAGCGGGCTCCTTTCTCTCCAGCGGTACCGAACCAAAGACCCCTCGCTTTGTCTCGCCTGTGCTCTTATTGACACCAGCCTGTCCCTCTTTCCCACTTTCCCGTGGGAGACAACGTTCCCATCCGGCGCTCCGAGCCCAGGGCTAGACGGCGCCAGGCGGAGGAGGCGCAGACGAGTCTGGCCCTCAGACACCACAAATCACCCCTGGCACTCTGAGCACCGGCTGGAGGGACAGGTGCCGACAGACGGAGCACAGCGCCCAAGACACTTCTAGGAGAGCGATCGACACTTGTCAGTGGGAAGCGACAAACGACTCTCTACGAAAACAACCCCAAGCGGTGGCACTGGTCGCCGACCAGAGAAAAACACTTAACCGCGGAGCCTCCCCAGCTGCAGGCAGCCGAGCGGGGCGCGGGAGGTGCCCCGCTCGGACGTTCCCGAGTAACGGGACACCCGCACCGCAAAGGGGGCTTCCCGCCCCGCGCGCGAAGTTCTCCCGCCCGGAGGTCGTAAACATCCCCTAGTGAACCCTACACGTCTCCCCCAAAATCGTTCGCGCAGGGCCTCCAGACGAAGTAAGACAACAAATAAAAAGGTTCCGGAACCTTACACGTCTCCCCCAAAACTGTTGCACGCCTTCTAGACGTGCCAACAGTAAAACAAAAAGGATTCCGGAACATCAACTACAACTAGAACATGCACTAAAAAAATAATCAGGTAAAGCCAGGTACAACATATACTGTATGATATAAGAAATATACGCTAAAACAACACAATGGCGGTGATAACGCAGACCGTCCCACCCGTTACAGGGATTCACCGTGAAGTTCTTTCCTGCGGCACCCCACCGGCTGAGTGAACGGACGCGTCGGCATCTGCAGCCGGCGCGCCAGCGTGGTCTCGTGCGGTTTACTCCTCCCAGCATTGATTAGGCAGCCGCGACAATGCGTCAGCATTCCCATGGTTTACCCCCTTTCGGTGGGACACCACCACATCATAACGCTGTAAGGCCAGCGCCCACCTGGCCAGTTTCGCGCCGTGAGGCGTACTGCTTGTGAGGTAGCTCAAGGGGTCGTGATCGGAAACGACATTAACCCTCGCCCCAAACACCCACTGGTCGAACTTTCTCAGAGACCAGATTATCGCAAACGCCTCGCGTTCTATCGTAGACCAGCGCGCCTGCGTCGGGTTGAACCGATGACTCGCAAACGTAATGGGTCGCTCCGTGCCCTCGGAACTCATTTGTGCCAAGCATGCCCCGGCGGCCACGACTGCTTTCTGTGCGCCTCGAGTCACCACAACCATTCGCTGCTACTTTTGAGACCAAACTGACACGCCAACCCCAGAGCGCGAAGCCTCCACTCACCCAAGGTGTTGAAGCTTGTCGTGCACTGTCGGCGGCCAGTCCTTCTCCCTCCTATACCGTGGTGGTGCACCTGTAGCTGAACACACTCCAAGGCTTGAGGCTTGGTCGGTTTCAGCCGACCGCGAGAACCCTGTTGTCGCTCAGTCGTCTTCCGCCAGTAGCCCCGGCTCTTGCGCAGGAGTTTCTTGTCCGTAGTGTCCTCCGAAGTCTCCCGCTCCGTCGATTTCTGTCGACCAGCGGGACCTTGCTGCCGTCCGGTCGTCCTCTCCACCTCTGCCGGGCGGGGTCAAGGGATCGCTGACGTCCTGCTGGCTCTCACTCCCGTTCTGCTGACCCAGTCAACCGGGAAGAGGGTGCAGCTGTTCAGTTGTCTTCCCTCACCGTGGCCCCGGCTCTGATGCTGGCGCGGAACCTTGCTGCCGTCCGGTCGTCCTCTCCACCTCTGCCGGGCGGGGTCAAGGGATCGCTGACGTCCTGCTGGCTCTCACTCCCGTTCTGCTGACCCAGTCAACCGGGAAGAGGGTGCAGCTGTTCAGTTGTCTTCCCTCACCGTGGCCCCGGCTCTGATGATGGCGCGGAACCTTGCTGCCGTCCGGTCGTCCTCTCCACCTCTGCCGGGCGGGGTCAAGGGATCGCTGACGTCCTGCTGGCTCCCACTCCCGTTCTGCTGACCCAGTCAACCGGGAAGAGGGTGCAGCTTTTCAGTTGTCTTCCCTCACCGTCGCCCCGGCTCTGATGCTGGCGCGGAACCTTGCTGCCGTCCGGTCGTCCTCTCCACCTCTGCCGGGCGGGGTCAAGGGATCGCTGACGTCCTGCTGGCTCTCACTCCCGTTCTGCTGACCCAGTCAACCGGGAAGAGGGTGCAGCTGTTCAGTTGTCTTCCCTCACCGTCGCCCCGGCTCTGATGCTGGCGACTTTTCGGCGTCTCCTCCCGTTCGCTTGGCTTCTGCCAACTGGGAGGTCGTTGTCGAGGTTCTGTACTCGTCCCCGTCCTGGCGTCTCCTTCGTCTGGTCGTCCCCGCCGCAGTCGCCGTAGGAATGTCCAACGCAATCCTGTCGGCTGCGCCAATAAGGTTCTTGATAAGTTGTAGATGGTGGTTCCTCCTCGATGTTGTGGAGGAGGATGGCTTGCGTTGGACGGTGGCGGTGGTGTAGCGGTTCGGGCCAGACAACTGTTTACGCAGGTACGTTTACGCAACAGTTTAATAAAAGACAATTTAACATACGGGATACAGGAATACAAACATCGACAACCCGAGCCCCGGACTTGGCCGCCGCTAGAGAGCGGGCTCCTTTCTCTCCAGCGGTACCGAACCAAAGACCCCTCGCTTTGTCTCGCCTGTGCTCTTATTGACACCAGCCTGTCCCTCTTTCCCACTTTCCCATGGGAGACAACGTTCCCATCCGGCGCTCCGAGCCCAGGGCTAGACGGCGCCAGGCGGAGGAGGCGCAGACGAGTCTGGCCCTCAGACACCACAAATCACCCCTGGCACTCTGAGCACCGGCTGGAGGGACAGGTGCCGACAGACGGAGCACAGCGCCCAAGACACTTCTAGGAGAGCGATCGACACTTGTCAGTGGGAAGCGACAAACGACTCTCTACGAAAACAACCCCAAGCGGTGGCACTGGTCGCCGACCAGAGAAAAACACTTAACCGCGGAGCCTCCCCAGCTGCAGGCAGCCGAGCGGGGCGCGGGAGGTGCCCCGCTCGGACGTTCCCGAGTAACGGGACACCCGCACCGCAAAGGGGGGCTTCCCGCCCCGCGCGCGAAGTTCTCCCGCCCGGAGGTCGTAAACATCCCCTAGTGAACCCTACACGTCTCCCCCAAAATCGTTCGCGCAGGGCCTCCAGACGAAGTAAGACAACAAATAAAAAGGTTCCGGAACCTTACAGGCGGGAACCCGGGAACGTCCGGTCGCTGCAATGTTTATATTTGCGATGACTTAAACAGCTCCATCGTCGTGGAGATATTTACAGACGACGTATGTTTCTGCCACAAGCTGACAAAACAACTGATAAGAAATAACAAAAGGACAATGGAGAAAACACCCTTCATACTAATCGGGCACGAGCTTGATCAGTTATACGCGTAAACAGTGGCGTCACGAGGGTCAGCGGCACCCGGGGCGGCAGCCCGCCGCGACACCCCCCCCCCCCCGCTCTCGCGTGTCCCGCCGCGACTCCCCCCCCCCCCCCCGCTCTCGCGTGGCCTGCCGCGACTCCCCCCCCCCCCCGCCTGTGGCCCGCCGCGACACCCCCTGAGCCCTGCACCCGGGGCGGTCCGCCCCCCGCCCCCCCCCTTGTGACGCCACTGCGCGTAAACCTTTATAAGAATACGGTTTCAAACAATTCCGTTGGAACCTCGTTTCGCGACACGTTCGATTTTGATCATTGGTCGCATACAGCGGGGTCAGCATTCCCAGTACGTCTCTTAAATCGGTGAGCGAAGACCATTCTGATAGTAAGCGGAGCGAATCATGCTTCTCATGTAGATTTTTTTTTTCATACATTGATATTGCACGATGAATGTCGTCCCGTGATTTCTGGACCATCAAAAACACAGACGCGTTGCAAAAACATTTCACGCGCTGAAAAAAAAAAAAGGTGGTTTGTTGCCGTTGTTTTTGCTTAGGATTGCGGGACACACGATTGAACCCGAGCCCGAGCAACTCCGAGCGACGAGGGGCTCGGTTCCAGCATGAAGTACTTCGATCACTTATGCTTCCTTCTTTAGGTCTTCTTCGTTGAACATACAAGATGGCACAACAACCATTCTGACCACAGCAGACCTGGATGACATCGACAATTACCCATCATTCGGCTTCGTGCGACCGCCTACATCTAATGGCTATCAGCTGCCGCTGATTGGTGTAAACTTCGACGCCAGGGGACCTAGGGCGGGAACGGCCTTTACCACGGTTTACAAAAAAAAAGAAAAAAGAAAAAAAAGATATTTTTTAGCCTTTTCATTTTGGTGAAGAAGGAAGACCAGCAAAGCTGTACTATGGTGGGAATGAAGTAATGGCCGGCCACAACAAGTCGGCAAGCCAGAGTGGAAAGGCTGGAGAGGTTGCCGCCATCTATGAGCGACGGCGGCAACCAGACAGCCGGCAAAACGGTTGTCTGGTTACCGCCGTCGCTGATAGATGGCGGTAGCTGGCTACAGAGTTCCTGTGTCATCGTTTGTTTGCTGACGGACACGATCCTGGGAAACTACCAGCCCTTAACAATTCCGCTGTACAAGAGCCGTCGGTCGCTGTCCTAGTCCCACTTTCTGTGATGTTAACGGGAAACTAAGACACTTCTTGAAAAAAAAAAAACGAGTTAGAGGTTAATTCTGGCGTATTTGTATCTCGTGAATTTGAATATCGCGTTCGTTTTCCCCGAAGATGTAACTAAACGCGAGAAAACATGAAAAACCTCCGACCAGTCGTGACGTCATACTATGGAACTTTGGGCCGCCAAGCGCATGTCGCTCGTGTGGAGAGCGCGTGCAATTGCAAGCTTGTCAGGTATATCTCACTGCACTGACAGCAGGCGTGACGTCTATTTCTTACCGTTTCTTTTGAAAATAGCAAGAGTGCGCGTGCGTATAGCTTTGACAGGGGCTGAAAATGCGCGAGAGCAGGGATTCCGAAAACACCTAATTTGACGTCACGCCCCGGGAAGGAGGGGCTTCAGCGGTACTTCTAAAATTAATTTCTGCAGCCTCCGTGCACCAAATTGAAAAAAAAAATCTCGATATTCGGGATCATGGAGGCCAAATGAAGGCGATTTAGGTGTTTTGCCTTAAATACAGAACCGCTTGGGTTTGCCTTTAACTACCGTTCAAAGCACAGTTACTTCTCGGTACCGTGCCCTAGTACCAAAGTAACGGTTGATAGTTGACCGTGTTGGTACCCGTGCCCTAGTACCATCTTGTATTTGTGTATTCACGCCATCTGTGAAACGTCGCTGTTTCAAGGTGCTGTTCAAGAGTTTGTAGTTAAATTCTATCCGGAGATGTAGAGTCCAACCCCCACCATTCACACCTCAACAAGCGGAACAGCTACTCAAAGCAATTGCGATCCTGCCGAAACTAGAAAAAAGTCAAGATTCCCCTTTTAAGCCAATTGACAGGTATAAAACAAAACCAGCTCACTGTTAAAGGCAAAACTTCATTCCCCATCAGTCAAAATGACTGTGTTGGAGACATAAAGGGCGTCACTGAGGTGCCGTGAAATTAGAAATGCAAACAAAGGATGCCCCCTGTGAGCTTGTGAAGTAAGTCGATCACCTGTCAACACTTCAGGATGATATAGAAAATAGGTGGAGATGTTATAATCTAGCTAATCTTTTACAGAATTGGGGATGACCAAAATGAGACGTGATCCCGGAGTAATCCAAAGTTGGAAATGTGTGAAACTAAACTTGGAACAAAACTTTCCGCATTAAATATAGAGCACTCCCATAGGCTTGGGCGTTTTAGATTTGACAAGCCAAGGTCCATCATTGCAATTCTTACAACGAAGCTGTTATGTGCTAGAATCTGGAAACAAAATGCGTCCATGGATGTTAACAAAAAAACTCCCGTCTAAACGGCGCTCCTTCGTTCCGATTGGTCGTGACAAGTATCAATAAAAGAGGGGCAACCCGCGTGAGTCAGCATTTCTTGGCATTATTAGCTAGTGAGGTCCTGATTCCTTGTTATCATCTAAGGTCACCGACTTATTTCAGCTAAGGGTGCGCTGTGACGAGGCTGAGAGCAGAACACACCGATCTAACCCTCTTTCGCTTCCGCGATGCTGATAATGAGACTTGGGCTCAATTGGAAAAAAAAAAACTGTCCTCGAGGTGCCGCCTCGAGAAATTGGGTTTAGAACTTGCCCATAAGTGACCATAAGGCGATGATTACTTTAGTCACTAAAAATTAAATAAAGTCAATTAAGCAACGAAGTAGTGTACGTATCTTCATTGCAATCATGTGTAAATCGTATTGATGTATAGTTGGCATAAAGTTGTAAAGATAACAGCTTCGCTGGTTCTCCATCTTCACTTGACGTGGATGGACTCTAGAATTTTTAGAGCGCAGCTCTTAGCGCCCCTTTTCCGGCTTGAGCGGCGTCGCCGTCGGCGTCGGCGTAACGCTTTTTCGTGACGCATCGACGTAACCGTAGCGATTTTTCGTGACCCGTCGGCGTAACCGTAACGCGTCCGCGTAATGATTTCTCGTGACGCGTCGGCATCGCCCTCAGCGTAGCCGTAACGCGTCGGCGTAACGCTTTTCGTGACCCGTCGCCGTCGGCGTAACCGTTACGTGTCAGCGTAACGCTTTTTCGTGACGCGTCGCCGTCAGCGTAGCCGTAACGCGTCCGCGTAATGATTTCTCGTGACGCGTCGGCACCGCCCTCAGCGTAGCCATAACGCGTCGGCGTAACGCTTTTTCGTGACCCGTCGCCGTCGGCGTAACCGTAACGTGTCAGCGTAACGCTTTTCGTGACGCGTCGCCGTCAGCGTAGCCGTAACGCGTCCGCGTAATGATTTCTCGTGACGCGTCGGCATCGCCCTCAGCGTAGCCGTAACGCGTCGGCGTAACGCCTTTTCGTGACCCGTCGCCGTCGGCGTAACCGTAACGTGTCAGCGTAACGCTTTCGTGACGCGTCGCCGTCAGCGTAGCCGTAACGCGTCGGCGTAATGATTTCTCGTGACGCGTCGGCATCGCCCATAGCGTAGCCGTAACGCGTCGGCGTAACGCTTTTCGTGACCCGTCGCCGTCGGCGTAATTGTAACGTGTCAGCGTAACGCGTTTTCGTGACGCGTCGCCGTCAGCGTAGCCGTAACGCCTCCGCGTAATGATTTCTCGTGATGCGTCGGCATCGCCCTTAGCGTAGCCGTAACGCGTCGGCGTAACGCTTTTTCGTGACCCGTCGCCGTCGGCGTAACCGTAACGTGTCAGCGTAACGCTTTTTCGTGACGCATCACCGTCAGCGTAGCCGTAACGCGTCCGCGTAATGATTTCTCGTGACGCGTCGGCATCGCCCTCAGCGTAGCCGTAACGCGTCGGCGTAACGCTTTTTCGTGACCCGTCGCCGTCGGCGTAACCGTAACGTGTCAGCGTAACGCTTTTTCGTGACGCGTCGCCGTCAGCGTAGCCGTAACGCGTCCGCGTAATGATTTCTCGTGACGCGTCGGCATCGCCCTCAGCGTAGCCGTAACGCGTCGGCGTAACGCTTTTTCGTGACCCGTCGTCGTCGGCGTAATTGTAACGTGTCAGCGTACGCTTTTTCGTGACGCGTCGCCGTCAGCGTAGCCGTAACCCGTCGGCATAACGGTCGCCGTCGGCGTAACCGCGCGTTGCATTATGGGATTTCCCTAATGCACCGCGCGGGAGGAGCAGGGGAGGAGGAGGAGAGGAGAGGAGAAAGAGGAGGAGAAGGGAGGGGAGGAGGCAAGGGGCGGGAGAAGTAGATGAGGAGGGAGGAGGAGAGCTACCCTCCCCTCCGTACCTTCCCTCCTCATCCTCAAGAGCTGCACTCTAATTCGGCGTTACAGGGAGTTGTAAACGTCTTTCATTTTTTCCGTGATTTTAAAACAAAACAAGCCCACCTATGTGTGGGATTCAAGCTCAAGGATACCAGAATTGCGATTAGCGAGGATTTTTCGGAAAAATATCCATTACGAACGTAAACGACTTTTTCAATTTGGGTAATCGCAAGGAGAAACGTTCAAACTATACGTTTTAACAGGCTGATTATCGGAGACACTACATTTTTATAACAATGGTTGTGGTTCTGCTTTTAAACTGTTGCAGCATAAAAAAGAAGGCAGACGAATTTGCCTCTCTTATGGAATCAATAAAACCTAGCTAGCCTACACGGAATCCTGGCTCATAGAGTTATTACAATAAACGCTAGAGGCTCAGCTGGCGCTAGTGTGCTGTTGCATTTTGAAGCAGACAGCAAGCAGTCTAAATTTGACTTCCGGTAATGTATTCCTATGGGAAAAAGCGAGTGCATTTTCTCTCTGCGCTCGATTGTAAGAGCAAATATCACGAATAATTTGTACGTACTAGGCACATTGGAACATTTCTCAGTCACGCAGACGAAATAAATGGTCAGTTACGGCGTTTTTCTTTCAAATTCATCGAATTAAAAACGGCGCTAAAACGGCTTCGTACGTGTATTTTTGTGCACTGTCGGACACTGTTAGCGCGAACACGGCGTCGACGCTTTCCAACATGGGGGATATACGTGCCAAACGAACGAAGGACATGTGGAAAACCGAGAGAGACGGCAAGAACTACGCAGTAACACTAAATAAGTAACTCCTTGTGCTTGTAGACGATCAAAATAAATTGAAAGTCACGTAATATATCAGATTTGCAATAAATGAGTACTGCGAAGATGCTTGGGGCTATGTTGCGCTTTTGGACTCCAGGAGACTAGGAAGAGGAAGTGACGTCAACAACGCTCTTTGGATGTTGATTGGTGGAGTCGCTGATGACGGTGAGTTTCGCGATGCGAGATACGTTCATTCACACCTACGTCACTTCCCTCTTCCTAGTCTCCTGGAGTCCAAAAGCACAACATGCCCCTGGGTTCAAATCATCACCCGCACGCTCCAAATCTTTGCAAATAAGGGGAGCCAGAGAGCAGGTGCCCGATAAAAACTTGCCCGACATGGGAAATAATAAAAAGACATACCTTTCGTAGCTCACGTGCTTTATTTTTTGCGTTCGAATGTTTCTTTAACCGATCGTAAAGATGCACGACGTGAGTCATTTTCATCCAATGACAGGACGGGCATATTAGCAATATATAAGCACCACCGAAATGCTAGCGAACCTGAACACACACTACATTCCTTTCGATCGTTACTTTCCTTAGAACCGTCGCTCGTTTTCCATACCTTCCTTGAAACAGGGATTTGGGCCTGAAATAGAGCGAAGTTTAACATCGCTCAGTGGTAAAGAAAAATGCTGTAGCTAAAGCAATTACACTTTCACAATACCAATAAAGGTACATACTATCCGTTACAACCGAAATGACAAAAGTTATTCATGTTATTTTCCGGCGAAGAGACAAAATTCACGCGCGTTTTCCCATAGGAATACACAGGGAGGCTGGAAAAGTAGACTGCATGCTGTCTGCTTCAATTTGCGACCGGAAGTCCCGTAGACACTAGCGCCAGCTGAGCCTCTAGCGTTTATTGTAATAACTCTATGTCCTGGCTGGATGCTTCTGTTGCTTACACCAAGGATTTTTCATCTGAATTTTTGTCTGTTGCAACAACAGCAACACGCATGGTGGAAGAGTTTTTATCTCGGTTCATAACAGTTGATAGAACACTGGTATCTACCCCCATAATCAAAACGACGCCTTTTTGACGGTTGGTTAATTTTACGGACCGCCGGGTTCTAGCGTTCAGCCACTGCTGGAAGTGTCAGACACGCTGCTATCTGTTTGCTCTGAATATTTAATATAGGCGGAGGCTACTTTCCTGACGTGCAATAACAATGTGGTTTTCCTCGAACGACTAGCACGTCTTCCCTCTATTCTTCATCCATACATTTTATTTCAAGTTGCAGTGTTTAACCAGTGTTGACGCTAAGGAAAAATTGACCGCATCTCCACGTGGTGAATGATGTTGGTTGGGGCGAAGCTCTGGTGGTGCTTGTCTGCGTAGACGCTGAGCCGCAGCATGCCGAGCCTTTCGTTCGTTTTCATCCATGTCAGAAAGAGAATGTGTGGTATGGAACGTGGTTATATACGCATTTGAGCATTTGACCGCAGCGCCCTCTCGTCTATAAACGTTGAGCCAATGCATGCAAAGTTTAACGCGATTATATACGCATTTGACCGCAGCGCCCTCTCCTGTATAGACGTTGAGCGGCTACATGCAACGTTTCATCCATGACAGAAACCCCAGGTCTTGAGTTACTACCACATCTCAGAGCCCCCTACTCGTCCTGTCGCTGCGCAAACAGATTTCAACATTTTTTTTCATAATTTTTTTCATCTTTGTTTCTTTTTTATTTTTTGCCCTACACGAGCACGTGAGCTCACGAGCTCGTAATTTTTTTATCATTTTCTTTTTTTTGCCCTACACGAGCACGTGAGCATGTGCTCACGTGCTCGTGAGCACGTGATCTCATGAGCAGAAGCACGAGCACCCGACGCCGGCCTACGGCGGACGGCGGACGGACATACGGACATAGCTAGCCCCTAAGGACTTCGCCCCTAAAACAACTTTAACGACATGTTTCCACTACTTCAGGACCTAAACGCCCGTTCAGTAAGACTTGAAGAGGGCAATCCTGGCTTCTTAACAATGTGAGCGCCATTAAGACAAATCAACGTTCCATTGAAAATAAAGTAACAGATATCCACAACAGATGTCCGCAGTCGAACAAGCGACTTCCGGCATTGGCGGCGTTCAACATGAACTAAAAGCCATGAGGAAGCAGTCCATCTCTTGCCGAAGAAAACACCAGTCTACGCGCACGATTATCAGAGTCAGAAGACCAATCTCGCAGAGATAACTTAATATTTTATGGAATCCTCGATTGTCATTCGGAAACGTGGTCATTGTCGGAAAGTAAAGTATAGTGAAATAATTAAAGACAAACTTCAGATAGACATCACCTCTGATTGTATCGTTCGCGCGCACAGACTAGTTGGGTCGTGTTTTTAACGCCAGCACGTGCCGTCCAGTCGTTGTCTGATTTTCTTCTTTTAAGACCAAAGAAAAAGTTCTCCTTTCTAAACCCCAACTTCGCGGTACTAACATTTCCATAGCGGAGGACTTCTCCGCTGAAACACGCAATGTTAGGAGGAAACTCAGCATGGGCGTCGGCAGGATTTTGTCTTGGGGGGGGGGGGGGGGGCAAACTGACAGCCCTTTTTGGGCGTGTGCGCTCAAAGTGAAAAGGGGGCGGGGGTGGGGGGGGGGGGGTCCCACATATTTTTTATGAAACAATTTCAAAAAGTACAATGCATCAGTAATTTCAGCGCAAAAAAAAAAACATTTTTATAAATATGTACAGGCACAGTAGAACAAAAAATTTGGTCTATGTCGCGGCAAAACAACAAAACAGCCCACTTAGTTTATAATACTCTCAGAGATAAAAAAGCACGAAGATTTTATAGACAAGTATTGGCATCATAAATGTACCGTACATAATAAAATAGCAAGACAGTGCACGCAAGTCACATCGCACTGGTCTTGCGTGTGACTTGCAAGTCACAGCAATGAACAATACTTTTTATATACATATTGAACAATATTTGACGTTTATACAAGTTTTTAAAAGCTACCCTAAGTTGGCCTCTGTCACATTTTAACTCTAATTTTCTGCACAAAATTGTCTTCGCTCGTAATATTAATTCGAAGCATTTCCTGGTTGTGGTCCGTGGAAGACATCTGAAAGCTGCGTTAGCTGTGTTGGAAAGCTAGCAACGGCAGGGCTACCGCCGGAGGGTTAGTTGCCATTGTAACTTTCCGTATTTCCTCGACGCGGGTTCCCTTAGCTTTCCATGCTCGCTCTGTCTCATTTCAGAAATGGAGTAAAATTTTAGCCCGCTGGTTCTTATCTTTATATTGGTTGTTATATATCTAATCAAGCTTAGCTTTGCATGAATACTCCCACAGTTAAGAGGAGTTTGACATACCTGTGAGAGTCGAATTGAGGGCAAAGCCTAGCGTCCAGCTGGCCCTTTAAAGCCTGAGGATGATCAGGAGTGACGGAGACAGCAGGTGCATCGATAGATTCCGGGTCATGACACGGCTCTGAGGTCACATGCTTCTTCGTTGCACAAAATGGATTGTCATTATCACTGTCAGCTTTCCGTTTAAAAAGCTTCTGATGTCCATTTTCGCTCCTGACCCATATCAGCCCACGGTTATATAAAAAAAGTGAGATTGGGCGCGAATGTAGCTTTTTCAAGCAACTGGCCTAAGAAGAGAGAGCCAGCAACAGCAAAGTGTGCCACCCTGTCACAGATATTCGAGTGTCACGCGTGTGAACACGGTGGCGTCAACGAGGACTCTTCTCCCGCGTGAGTTATCATGATTTACCTTGCAGGAGCACGGTTCCAACTTCTAACGATGGAAGTTACTAAAAAGGAATATTTCGCTAATGTGTTTTCAACTGGCTGACGTCCGGAACTCCGGGCCGCAGAGCCTCAGGTAATCTGACGCTTAACGACTCGACCTCACCTCGGCCAACTTGCTTAACCGCTTATAGTTGAAGAACAATCTAGTCGCAGGTGATGTAGCACTTGAACCAGACCCCCCGAATTTTTTTTCGCCCCGCTCCTGACTCGGGATACGACGGAAAAATAAACATAACAAAGGATTGCAAGCCTACCAAGCTAAACGCGCTCATTATTGCCAATCAAGTCGATGAAAACCGAAACACAGACAAAATACAATTTCTTTGGCGCACATTGTGCGATTTAGAGCATAATGGCGCGAGGTATTGGCTGTGGTGCAGTTTCCGCTTAAAATGGCGCAGACAAATTCGTCTGGCGCAAAATGGCACAAATGGCGCAGCCGTTCCACCCCTGAGCTTAGCGTGCAGCATATGAAACATGAAAGTCAGTGACTGAAGGCTGTATCACTTCAGCCATGTTCCTAGCTTACTCTATCACCCTCCAGAGTACAGGTTATGTGCCTTGGTGTTCAAAAATCTACTCGTGTCCGGTGCTGCTATCTGCGTCATCGTGCGATATAACTCGCGGGAGTAAATCAAATCCCCTAGAGTAACATTTAGAAAAAGCCAACCCAACGCAGTCGAACACTGCTGTGTGAATGGGCCTCACCAACTCCATAGTGATGGATTTAGGCGACTTGAACTCCATTATCATATTTTTTTCTAAATGGAAATTAAATTGGCACCGGTTCGTGCACTCACCGCTGCGCGACAGAATTTAAGGACACCGGACTAGCGGTCGTACTGCCACTAACACCACTGGCATGTCATCTACACCCGAGACACTGGGCACTCCGTTGCTGCAGGGTGATTTCACGTTATCCAAACTTCCACACAAAACACTTAACCTATATATCAAAGTATGAATAGCGACAATCACCAAATCACTGACGTCGGCCTCGATCACTCAGCAAAGAAGCGTTCGCCGACTGTGTAAATTTGGACTTTTCAAAATTGGGCAGCGGCACATCTGTCATTCGGAGGATGGCTCTAGGCTGCACTCAGCTGTGCTGCTTTAGAGGACTGGATGCGGCAGCCCTACTGAAGCTACAATGGACCCTGGCATCACAGTAGAATCGGAAACGCACTCAGCACGTCACAATAGTGTGCACGCAACAGCTGCAGTGCGTAGCGCAGCGGATGCAGACAAGGTGAGGAGCAGAACTGACCTGACTGAACCATTTTTCCCATCTGTCCGGCACAAAGGGGCTACTGATTTCGCTTAGATTTTGGCGTCGAGTAGAGTCACGGATCACGTTTCCCCAACCTCCCTGAATGCTAATATTGCTCCAAGGCGGAGCAATCTGGGACTTTGATCGAGTGAGAACGGGAATCTTGGATTGAGAAACATCGACACGTCGGATCACAGCGTAAAAGTTGCGACTGCCCACGAAAATAGTATTTTCCAATATATGCTCTTGTTCGCAGGGTCCTTTTAAATGCAACGAGACATGTGCAAGGTAAGAAAACGAGTGCATGCATTGCCCAAACAAAGCTTCAAAGAAAAAAATTTATTTTGGAGTAGTCAGTGGAGTGGTGCTTACTCCAATCAGCGGCAGCGAGCCAAGCGAAAGTAAGCGAAAGTATGCTTGAGCGCGTGGCAGAAGCAGCGTCGCATCCACACGTGCTGCCACTTCCCCCGCCAGCAGCGCCGCACATTTTGTTTTGGTTCGGTTCAAATATTTTGTTGAGTGTGCAACCTCGAGTCTGGATGGCACTACGTGACTGTGTTGCTGCGTACAGGCGTACTTAGCAGTAACAAACCGTCAAGCAGTTGAAGGGAATCGCCTAAATGTAGTCAAAGCTACTAAAGTTCAACTTTTATCTCGAAATCAAATAGAATTGACCTAAAAACTTTCAGATATTTATGAGATTTGCCCAAATCTCCCTCAAACCAACAAGATTTCTCTTATTACCACACAGACCTGAATACAATGAAACCCGTTTATAACGAACAGCAGGAAACGCTACGATCAGTTCGATATAGCAAGTAGTTCGATATAGCAAATCCATCCTTTTTTCTCCAATTTTTTTCTTTTATATATAATGGTGCCAACTTGATCGCTGACTAACCCTTTGTGCCAAGGGTCCCTTCAACAGTTTTCTTTGAAAACTTTGGGACCCTGTCTGAATAAGTGTAATTAACTAACATCTTGTTTACAAACAAAACACGCTTTCACTTGACTTGGCAGTTTACAGCGGACTTTCACGATGTGTCTGTTGTATGGCGAGAGACTCCCCTTTCTCTCTGATCTCTTCGCTTCACCTTGTAACAAAGCGCCAAAAAAGTGTTGTTTTTTCTGTGTTTTTTTGTTGTTTTGCATGGTGCAGAGTTTTTTCTTCTCATCTGCCCTTCTTAATTACTTCTCTTGTAGACAACCGCTTTGGATGAAGATTTTCTTTTTTTGTGTGTACCGTGCAGTGTTTCTTTTTAGCTTTCTCCCCTTCTGAATCACTTCTCTTTGTCAATTTTGTTCGCTGCGTGGCTTTGGAATTTTCTTTCTTTCCTAGATTTTTTAGGTGAAGGGACAGACTAGAAGACGATTGTTTGCACATTTTTGGAAGCCTTCCAGGGGAGAAAAGCTCGATATAGCCAATATATAGTTCGATTATAAAAAGTACTTTTTACATGCATTTTATTTCTAAATTTTCCGTGAGTTTGATATATGACAATAATTCGCTGTCGTGGGTTTGTTCTAAACGGGTTTCACTGTATTACATTAATCTGGGAAATTTCCCTCGAGTTCGCAGCCCTGCTCTGCTACCTGCCACTACCGCAGCGCCTCGTTCTCTACGCACATCAGCTTGACGGTGACAACGTACATAAAACTTATTACCGTAAACTACCGGGCAAGCGCCCACTCAAACTTTGGAGATAATCACCAAAAAATGGGGATGGGCGCTTGTCCGGTCATCAATTTGACATATAAATGTACTGTGCGTATTTTCTCAGATCTCATCAATTTGGTAATGGACGCTAATGTGAAATAGGCGAATGCGTGGTAATCTACGGTACTTTTGACCTAGAAAGTTCGCAATACCGGTCATTTTTGCTTTTGTAGGGTACGCAAAATTGCGTCGTTAAACAGAAATATTCGTTAAGGAAACATAAACCTAAGTTTCAAAATTTTTTGAAAAAAATTCATTTTTCAATTTTTAGGTTTTCGATTTTAGAAACTAATTATACACTCTTACACTAAATTTCATAACCATTATAAAATAGTTGCGATTGATATAAATATTTTCAACACATTCTGAGGCATTAATAAAGTAAAGGAGTTCAATGTTTGAATGCATTTTTCCCAGTTCCACTTTTTGCTGCAAATTTCATACAAAAGAATCTTTTGTTCAAAGGTAAAATTATTCTGATACCACAACCAAGATGTTTCTGAACTAAAATTTACTGGGAATCGGGCTATCTACTTTATTTTGTTTAACATTAAAGTCTTCATTGAGAAGAACCTATGTTTTCAAAAATTGACATAGGACAGATATGCATCTCGTATTTTGAGGTAATCACTCTTCCTGAAATATTTACATTAGAGTTATAAAAACTAGATAGCCCGAACTCCCACATCCCCCACTTTATACTCAAGCAGTTAAAATGGTGCTTAATAGCTTCATTTGCATATCATAGATTTCTTAACGAAGAGTGACACATCTTCTTATGCAAGTACGTAAAGTTGTCCCAGAGAGCTGAAAGTCTGCAAAGTACACCTACATCTAAAGTTAAATCTCCCCTGCAAATTTCACTCCGATCACCTGAGTAGTTCAGAAGTTCAACCTCTAGCCAGTGTCCCCCCTTAAACAAGAATTCGTCGTAGTCGGAAAAACACAGGAACAAATAGATTAGCCGGGTACTATTTTTCGCTTCGGATATTTGCTTAATAGAGGTGTTTGTCATAAAGCACAGTCATGCCGCTAATACGTTATACAAAAGACAGTCTGCTGAAACTGTTCAATATCTTCTTTGTACGACGGTCCGTGTCGCATTGATAGTATAAAAATCAGCAGAACCCATCCTTTGGGAATGATTATCTACGTTAATGCGAATAGCATCAAACGGTGCGGAGTTATGCGCGTTCGTCAGGTGGCAGGCACACTCTAGATACGCCAGCCCACTCTTGAGGCGATTCTAAATTTGTTGACACTTTCACAGCCCTGCGCACGATCTCCATCAGCCCAGCACGTGCGTTTGTGTCACTTAGGAAGGCGAGCAAAGCACGCGCCATACGCACAAACACTCAAAATGGTACCGACCAGACTTTCTGGCGTCTCAGCTAGTCTCAACCAACGGTACTCTAAACGGTTGTTTATATCTTTACCATAGGACGCGCTTTACAGCGCTGTCACAGCTACCTGGTACGCGCGCGTTCCATGCACGAGGGCTCATTCCGCTCTCGTGAGGCTGAGCTACGGCCGCTACATCACCCTCTCCCGAGCGCGGGAGAGGGTGAGCCAGCGGCCGTGCTCAGCCTCTCGAGAGCGGAATGAGCCCTCGTGCATGGAACGCGCTGCTCGGCTGCCTGTGCTGCGCTGTACAGCGCGTCTATGGTAAAGATATAAACAACCGTTTAAATGCGTTGAATGACTGCCTTCATAGCTCTGTGGTTAGCGCGTCTGCCTGCTGATCAAAGGGTCAACGGTTCGAATCCCAGCCGGCGCCGGTCTTTTTTATTTATTTATCGACCCGCGGCGTAAGAGGTTAGATAGCCAGATAGATAGATAGATAGATAGATGAGACGAAAAGTGCGTGAAGTATCCAAAGAATGCTATATCGCATTAAAAACCGTCTGCAGACATGTCCAAAGCACGCATACATATAAAACCAACATGCTTCGATTGTGCCCAAGGTGCGTCCACCGACAACTCTTTTGCAGCGAACACCGCATCTTTGTCACGACCACCCGACCGCAGTTTCAGAAGACCGCCGAAACGCTGCTGCAGGGTCTGCAGGGTCCTACCAGGGTTCAGTCCCACCCAAAGATGCGACGTGCGAGACCCCCTCACCTGCAGGCAGGCCCTGTGGAAGCAGTGTTGGCAGCACGGCGTGACCAGGACCTGAGGGGAGGGCTCCGACACCATGTCGCAGGTGCAGATCAGGCAGGAGGTGCTGCCTGACTCCTTGGGTGCGCGTCCGCTGAAGGGGACGGTGGTCCGGACAGTAGGCCCTGGTGGAGGGGTCGGCCAAAAATCTCCGCATCTCTCCGGTACATTCCCAGAGGTGCTCTGAATGCGTCTAGAGGTCTCCCGTGTCACGTCGCCCGACACGTCAGTGTCGTAGCGCCACTAACGTCGTGCGATTGTAAGGAAAGCATGTCGTCGTGCGACCTTATGTGACGGCACATGGCCATGCGTTACATGACGTGATGCCCTGGTGTCGTGTAATGTAACATCGTTGTGCTGCACTATGTTGTCACGCAACGTCATGGTGTCGTGCAACGTCATGGTGCCGTGCGTCACGTCACAAGATACTACGACAAGTCACCCGGCATCGTGGTGCAAGGACGCGAACTGTCATGGCAACATGCTAAAGCCTGCTCGGACTTAGTTAAAGAGACACTGACAGGATATTTATGCTTGCCAAGGTTTTTATTTGTGCATGACATATAAAGTCAAACTACCCAGAACACAATTTGCAGCTCGAAATTTGTTTTCTTTCCGCCGGAAAATCGCCGATCGAGCACTGGCCGGTTTGTGTCACGCTACTCTCTTCTCCGTGGTCACGTGCCGTTTTCTAAGGTTTAGACATAACCACCAAAGGTATTCAAAGTCGTGGGTCATCAAAAATACATACTCAATATGAAAAATGGAAGAAAAATATGATACCAATTTTTTGTGGCTTGTAAAAAATGCAAATATGTTTATTGAAAAAAAAAAAAGTTGCACAGTGACGTGATTTCTGGCAACACTCTCCTCCTCTGTATTTCTTCTTCCTCCCCAGTCAAGTTTCGGTTTCGAGCAGTTGCTTTCTTCGACTTTATTAAAAATATGTGTGACACAGTAGCAAAGTATTGATTGGGTAGTCTTCGACACCATAATAAACCTCCTAACAAAAAATAAATTATGGGGGTGTCAGTGTCTCTTTAAGGGGCACTGACACCCCAAGGATCATATTCTTTTTATTTATTGTCTAAAACGATGCAAATTGCAGTCATAAACACGCAAAAAAAATGCATCGCAAAAAAATACTTTTTTACGCACGCAGCTTTTAATTTTTGTTGCTTTCCTCTGTCGCTCTTCGACTCCTCGCTCCTTTTGATTCGTGACGTCGAAAATCAGGAAATTTAGAAGCTTTGTAGGCGACATTTCTATAACACTTAATAAAGGCAATCGTAAAACATGTTTTTTTAACGCAACTGCGAATGCACTACGGCCCTTCTTTTGAAATACCAAAAATTGGAGTACGTTGTGGTGCCACCTCCTGGATTTGTATCCTCCCTCGGAAAACAGGCGACACCGCTCAAAACCGGTTTCTTCGGTCTGCCGGCGTTCGCTCCTTTCCTCCTCGCTTTGGGTCGCGATGGCAACAGCACGGAGTCGTGAAAGAAAGTGGACTCTCAGGACTCCGCAATATTTGACGTCAACGCACCGGCGCAGATCGCGCGGGAACTTCGAATTCGGCATTTGGAAATCGTTTTTTACTTCACAAATACTGAATTCCCAAGTTTCGAATTTTGAGGGTAATGTCCCGGAGTCGTTTTCAATCGTTTCGGATAATAATAAAAAATATGATTTTGATGTGTCAGTGCCCCTTCAAGTGTTAATTGAGTATTGATCCAGTGCTGGAAACAGCGCTGACCTAATGCCACTGCTAATGCAGCACTTATCAATATATTGTAAAATTGGTGATCGGATGTTTTAGGGGTGCCCTGTATCTCATGGTGCATTCGCACGACGCATTTTCTTCCCAAGGACAGGTTTTAAACGTCATAAAATTTTGAGGTCACGTGCTACGCGTCGCAGATGTTCGCTAATCCCCCGAGCTCGCAGTGAGCCAGGATGAATCTGCGACTGGCATACAGAATATCCGTCAGAGCGATCGGGCCCACTGCTTTGTCCCCCTGCTATTGGGGAAGGATTATGAGACAGCTCTGAAGTGTGGGATGTCTTTTCTTTATAATTTCTTCCCTTCCTTTTTGTTCGACGAGCCCCGAAAGTTGCCAGCAGGTTTGCGTAAAAAAGATTCCGGCGTTATACATGGTTAAAGTCAACGAAACAACGCGAGGAAACTGTAGAAGAATACAGGAGACAGGATAGATGCTGAACTCACAACTCAATATTTCATCCAGAAGAGAAGAAGAAAGAAAATTACATATAACCAACATGCACGCGCTCATGGCATGAGAACTCTAGGGGGCGGGACAATGCCTTTGCACATCGAAGCGTTTTAAAACAAAACTTCCTTTTGCGATTACAAGTTGCTTACAGGTCACAAAATCTAAAACTAGCATTTTTTCCAACATATTTTGATTGCACATCGAAGGATTAGCCCAGTCCTCATTTTCACCCAATTTTCTTTCAATTTTAGGTGAGCTATCCTCGGGATATTACGGTATACATAAAAAGAAAAAAACATGAACGACGTTTACAACTCCCTGTAATGCCGAATTAGAGCGCAGCACTTGAGGAGGAGGAGGGAGGGTACGGAAAGAAGGGCGTGCCCCTCCTGCTCTTCACCTCCTCCCCTTATTGCCACCCTCCCTTCCTCCATCCCTCCCACTCCCTCCTCGTCCTCTCATTATCCTCAACCCTCCCTCCCTCCCCTCGTGACGTCACTCATGACCCCAGTGACGTCACTCGCGAAGGTGGTGACCTTCACAAGTGAAGGTCATGTAAAGGTGGTGACCTTCACGAGCAACCTTCGTCCCCAGCAACGTGACGCGTGACATCACTGGGGGACCTTAGTGACGTCATCATAACCCTCATGACCGTCGTGACGTCACATGTGACGTCATTATGGGAAACGCCTCATAATGCAACATGCGGGTCAGAGCGAGGCCCGCACGTTGCCTTATAGGACGTTTCTCTATAATGCAATGGGCAGTTAGCTGCCGACGGCGACGGCAACGCAGCCTGCCGAGCGGCGCGCCTAACAGCTACGCTCCAAAACTCAATTGAATGTTACCGCAGATGTCGTAGCTATACCCTTTCGCAGGTATGGAAAATAAATATTTTGTAAAATAAATTTATGTCAGAAATTGAAGCTAAGACTGCGATGGAGAGGGAGACGACTGGGCCCATCTGTCAACCTAAATATGATGGCGGACGACGTCGCAACGTTAAAAACCACGCAGAGAATGGACCAAGTTCGTGGCGTTCTAGGGTTGCCTGGAGGTCTTCAAATGCATATTCGACTACTTAGAATCATAACTGGCACTAATTATTTTTATAAATCAAATATAAAGTGCCTCCTAATCGAAATCCACGCACCAGGATTATCGGCCGCGAGCTTACAAATTCAACGGTGAGCGCCAGAGGCACAGAGAGCCCGGAGTCACCGCATTCTTAAGCCCATGCCGACAAAGTTGACAGTGCAACCTTACTCTTATTTTTGGCTGATGAAAGCAGAATTACTCTTCTTACTCGAGACATCAGAGAGGATTTAGCCAATCACACAGGTCTAACCACAGTGACGCGCTTATGATCGCGTGACGTTGCCAACAGACCTTTTGCTAAACTTGCCCCGGAACCAGTGCAGCAAGCCAGCGAGGGTAGTATGTGCGCCACACATGCTAGCATCAGCCAGCGACTAACCGCTTCTGTAGCAAACATCAGCAAATGGCTTTCGGCACATGCGGTCGCCTGACATCTTGCATCGGTCATTTACTTTGCGCACTATACAGATAAGGCGAGCACGCTGCGTAGCAATCTCGCCTACATTCCTCAGTGCTCGGGTAATCTGGCAAAAGGTCAACAGGGGGCACTCACTGGATGCCATGTCGGAGGGGGTGCTTAGAGCGGGCGCTTGAGCGCAGGCTCGGTCATCGACGGTCAGCCGAGCCGCGGGGCGATCTCGACGGTGCGGGTAGCGATGTCTGCGAAAGCTCGCACAGATCGCGCGTAGCTTGCGTGGATTCGCCAATGGACCCTTTACGCAAAAAAATCTCGAAAGCATGCACGTGCTGGCGCATTGGGCTTACGGAGTCCTCGCAGTACCCCCTCCCACAGTCTTTTCTCGTGCTAACATGCGACATACGCCGTAGCAGGTGTAGGTAAGTACCCAGGCAGCGACGCTCAAGCAGCCAAGTTGGACGCAAGCCGGCGGAAACAGGGGGAGAGGGTATCATGCGTTGGCTAGCTTGCGCAGGCTTGCCCCTTTCTTGTCGCCTCTCCTTCGCACCGGCGCCGGCGGCGTCTCGCGTAGACCGACGCTCAGTCAAACTTTGACGTAACCTCGCGGCATGGTTGCGTGCAACAGGCAAGCGGATTCGCGTTACGCTGGGCAAGACGCGGTGATAAGCTACGGCACGACAAGTATTCGAATAGGCGACTAGCTTCTGCAATTTGCCGACTCATTGAGTGCCGCCGCAGCCATCGCTTCTGGCCTAGGTCCGTAATCACAATCGGTGGCTGCGTGGCGGTAGCTGCCGCGACATCGCGCGCAGTTGCAGAGACGCAACGTGGAAACGCACAAATCTCTCACCGAGGGTTCCCAAAATTCCTTGCCGCCGTGGCAGCCGTACGTACTACAATGGGTCTATTGCTCCTGGCTCTGCACCAAGCACCAAAATGGTGGCACCCATCGAGATCATCGGAGAATGAAGAGCTGAGATGTTCAGCCGCTTGGTGACTTTGGCACACCCTTCTAGGAGGCCATCAGATGCGTGCATGCCCAAAGGCCAGAGAACGGCCGCTGCCCTTCCATTTGGGCGACGGCGAGCAAGCTAACCACCACCTGTAGTCTCCGTAGAACTGGCAGCAGGCACTCATTGGCATTGCCGCAGTCCACATGGAACGCCTTCTTCTGCACAATTTTATGCAGCATCCCACAGTGGCACCCTGCTTCTTGCAGTGGGCACACCGCTGCTACGAGGCGGCCGGCAAGAGATACGCCTCAGTTTCCCATTGAAGCAAATCCATAAGTTGTGAAAAACTTAAATAATCAACCTTTATTGGCTTTGTTGGCCAGATAATTACTGTCTTTATGAGTGTTCCACAACTCTGAAAAAAACATCCTGAAGTTCAAGGTTAGTATCTTTTTTTTAACCGTTGGAAAGATGTGAGGTTTGCGTGCCTTCTTATTATGCGACTGAGGCGATCAGCGGCCAACGTCACGGAACACGGAAACGAGAATGGCACGATTTTAAACAAATATGCAGTGAGCTTTTTCCAAACCACTGGATTCGGGGCTTCGAACGTCGAGCCACAGAGCACAGAGAGTCGAGACGTCTTCTACGCTTCTGAACGTGCAGTCAAACGATCCGGCACAGTCTGAACCTGTCGTGCTTAAGGATTCAAAGTACTTGGAAGCCTATACTGGTTTACCCGAGTCGAGAGAGCTTTAAGAAAAAATGGGACTTTATCTCAAAATTTATAAATCGAAAACGTTACGGAGTTCACGTTTTTTGTGGGCTTCCGGCATTGCTGAAAGCACTGCACAAATGCTTAGGTGACAGAAGCACGGTTTAGCAAGCCGCAGCTCTGCGTTCAGAACTTTACTTTGTGCTCTGAGCTTTTGACGACAGCTGGGCCCTCGAAAAGTTTGTGACATTCAAGCTCAAAACATGCGGAACACGCACCAGTTTAGAGCCTCTCCGCAGCTCGCTCGTTACGTCCGCCTCCAGAAAACCCATGAGGGGCCCTTACGTCACCCTCTGCTGAAGACCGCTTGAGAACAGCTGCAAAAAGAATACCAAACACAGAGAAAAGACACTTGTTTGTTTATATACAATGGCTCCAGGGGCAACTGCTCTAGAATGCTTTGCAGGTGGTGCTCCAGCACCATCGAGGGCACAATCTCAACGGGCTGCATTTGCACGGTAACTCGTGCAGAGATGGCAGGCCACCACCATTTTCCAGATGCCTTGATCTTGTCACGTAGCCCCAAAGCCGAACGGGCCTCTGCAGGTACCGACGCTAAAGCGGGCAACGAGCACCCACGAACGTTTGGCGGTTCCGACAAGGCTTGGTGCAAGCTCGGGCCGGAGTGTCCTTCGTAGGCCCGTGCAAAGCAAAGCGAGAGGTGACAGCGTGTGGCTCCCAGTCTGTTTGCAAGCCTCGACTTGGAGTCCCAATTCCAAGCGCTGTTGTGTTGACATTAGCAGACGATCGTTCGTAGAAATGGAGCCTGCTGCTGCTAGGCTTTAGATGCTGCAAGATCGGTGTGTATCTATGCAGCATTCGCCTCATCGCCATGGTGACCATAGCGGGCAAGCTTTGTTGCACGAGAAGGAGGATGGCAGGGGTGACGAGATCAGGCGTCTGCTTAGGCTCACTTCGTTGGAACATGAGGCTACGGTACTCATAACTGCCAGAATGAGCGCATGCTCCCCCCTTCCAAAAAATTAACAAATAACAACCTTGAATGGCTTCATTAGAAGAAACAATATATCAACC